>PVIU01020778.1:0-33218 GCA_004026605.1 Ondatra zibethicus | reverse complement strand
AACCCAAAGAAAGCATATACAGATCCTCCTGGAAGTTGGAAGTAAACAAGATCATCAAGCAAAAGTTGGAAGCCAGGGGGCGGGGATAGAGGTGGGGGGTAGGGGAGCAGGGGAAGGGGAGAGGGGGAAGGAGAAGGGAAGGACTGGGGAGAGCTTGGGGGAGTGGGAGGGTGAAGATGGAGGAAAGGTGGACATTGGAGAAGGGAATAAGATATCTACATTAAGAGTATCTGGAGACTCTTATGTGAAGACATAGAGAGTAGAAAAATATAATTGTGCAGAAATTTTATAAAAAGTAAAATAATGAACTAACAAGATGGGTATAATGACAGAAAATACACAGCAGAAGAAAGAATTAATTTACTGGAAAATAACTCAGGACAAAATAGTCATTATGTGCACAGGGACCCAAATGTAGAAAACACTTAAAGGAGTATAAAAGACGTAAAGGACAGAATAGATAACCCATGAGTAAGTGGCATCCGAGGAATGATGAGAGAAGAGTAGAGGACAACTGAAGAGTTAGCGCACAGATTCTGAGCTAATATGGTAGGAAAGAAGACACTTAGGCCACATCTGCTAGACTCCAGGGTTTTCAAACAGAGAAGGTGTCAAAACACAGATTAAAGAGGCTTATACATCTCAACAAGGGTGAATTAGAGAGGACTGCATTGAAACATATCACAGTAAAATTGCTGTAATAAAAATAATTAGAGAATACCAAAATAAGGTGAATTCAGTTATATAATATTTTGTATTTTGAAGTGTGGCAATAATGGCAGAAATATTTAGAATTCAGAATGAAAATATGGAGAAATTCATACTTCAGAAACAACTGAATAACAAGTATCACAGTAGCTATCCTGCAACAAAAAATCTATAAATCTATACAAAGTGGCCCAAACAATTACTTGCAGGTGCTGGAAATTAGATGCTTCACTTGAGGAAACACATATGTTGATACAATGTCTGATAGCAACAAGCTCCAGAACTGCTTCCGTTATCTGCACGGGAAAAGATGTCACAAGTGTAGTGAACCGAACTGAAACCAAGCATAACATGACAGTCCCACTGAGGAGAGGAGCATAAATGAGAAGCCAGGAAACATAAAATGATCATCATCTGTGAGATAGGATCATAACCAGGGAAGGGTCACAAGTGGACAGAGGCACCAAAATATGCCAGGACCACTAAAACAAAGCTACCACGAACCGGATGGCTTCAGCAACAAAAATATATTCTCTCAAAATTCTGGAGGCCAGAAGCCCAAGATCAAGACGTTAGCAGAAAGCAGAACTGTCTCCTGAGAACTAGGACAAGAGATGAACTGGTTCCAGATGTTTTCCCTCACCTTGTCTTTATTCTTTAGAAATACAGATACGGCCTTCCCTTGATGTATAGCTTTCTATACGAAATTGTTCTCCCTACAAGAACTCCAATCATTTTGTGTTAGAGACCATACTAATGGCCTCACTTTAATTTGCTTACTCTGTAAAGACTCTTGTTTTCAAATAGGAAAATATTCAGAAGTACTGGAGGTTGTGAATTTAATATACAAAATTTGAGAATACAGATCAACAAACAAGTACTAGTGTAGAATCTTCTGGAAGACTATGAGTGAATCTGAGCTATAAATATAAGTCAAGATAATGTTCATGAAGTTAAATATACAATAAAATATTCAAAATGCAAGGTACTATGAATTTTAACATGAATCAATTAACTCATTGTTAATATATTCCAGATACTGATTTGAAGCAGCAAAAAGAAACTATGAAAGAATATTCTACAAGCAAATCCAAATATGTCAGTGATGGGAGGGCAGAGAGGGAATCTAAGCAGGGAAGTGAGAAAACATCCAAAAGAACCAAATGATACTCTAGAATTGAAGAGGACAATAAGTGAAATTAATAATTCACTGGATGGGTTTGATAAGAGTTTTTAAAGGACTGAAGATTGACTTCGTAGCTTTAAAGACACTAGTATAATTTATCCAATATGCAATAATATGCTGAGAAGGAAGATGAAGCAGAAACAGTGGCCAAACACTTTCCAAGTTTGATAAAAAAAAAAAACAAAACATTTACTTATATAACTAAGGGTCTCAGTGAATTTCAAGTAGAAAAAAATTACCTAATCACACCATAGTAATTTGATAAAAATCAAAAATAAAAGAATATCTCTAAAAAAGCCAGAAGAAAAACATACTCAGAAATAATGATACAAATAATGGCTGACCACGCATCAGAATGAATGCAAACAAATAGGCCTTGGAATAAGATTTTTAAAGTACTGTCAAAACAAACGATCCAACAAAATACCCTGCAAAACCAAGGCTGACATAAATGTAGTCTCAGATAAGGAATTGCTGAGAGAATTCATAGCCGGAAGGTCCACAGCAAGGAAAGGAAAAGAGCAGTCGATGAAAACCCAGAACTAGAGGAAGAGAATTAAATATTGTAACTGGTAAGGGACTGGGTCATCATGAACGACCTTTCTTATTCTCGTGATTTATTTAAAATGAAGTTTACTGACTCAAAGTAATGGAACTTTAAAAGTTGGATTCGTAAAATGAAGGAGTAAGGATTCACCAAGATATATCACAAAGCACACAGTATGACCGGCAAAAGAAATTACTACACTCATAGCAGTCAACTGAGAGGCATTATGCAGAAAGTGAGAACTGGGAAGTGTAAGAAAATGCAAAATGTCATATGGCATGGTGGAACACTGATCATTTAAAATGCACATTGTTAGCACTGAAAAGATTAAAATAATAAGCTGTAGCACAGAAATGGAATAATTAAATATTAACCACAAGAAACAGATAGAGAATAAACAAGAAAACAGATAACGAGCAATAAAATCTGATATAAGTTCTGGCTCTGCTGCTTACTTGTCAGGTACCTTTTGTCATATTATGAAAACTTCTTCTGATTCCATTTTTTCAACTGTAACATGGTAATAATACCAATATAATTCACGCTTTATAAATCTAAAAAAAAGTAAATGGAAGGTTACTATTAAGACAATTTATTAAGCAAATAGAATAAAACATTTTTGATTAAAAACTAGAATTGGGGTCTTAAGAGATAATTTAGTGCTTAAGAGCACTGGCTGCTCTTTCAGAGGACCCCAGTTCAATTCCCAACACCATGAGTATCACACATGTGATACACAAATATAAATGCAGACAAATCACTTATGCATATAAATAAAAAATTAATTAAAAAATGAAATTGGCTTGGGATGTACCTCAGTAGTAGAGTCCTTACCAAGCATCTGAAAGTCTTTGCATTTGATACTTAGCACCACAAAATATAGTCCTTGTCATGCCAGGTAAAAAGGAAAATTTAATAATATGGTATCTAAATATATAACTTAAATATATCCACACAGATTTTATTTTTCAAAAATGACAAAGTATCACACAAAGAGTATTTATAAGAAAACTGGCATCAATCTTTATCTAGACAATATACTTTAATAGAAAAAGTATGATAGAGAATTAACAGGAATATATTATAAGGATAAAATAATTACTCTATCAGGAATATACATTTATAAATATAGATGTGCATAAGTATAGGTTCTTAGAATTCATGAAGCAATAAAAAACGAGAGGCATAAAACAAAGACAAATCTGCAGTCATTACTGGGAATTTCAAGCCCCCCTTTTTTTCTTAGTAACTAATAGAAGAAAATGAGTAAAGATGTTTAGGTTATAATAACATTATTAAGTACTATAACTTAATTACTTCTCTTAAAGTACAACCTCCATTTCCAAATCCAGCTACAATCTGATACTCAAACTAGAAGTAAGGGTCCTAAAAGAAACAAATTGTATCTTTCATAGATTGTATCATTCATAAAAGATACTTGTATCCTTCTCAAACATACATGAAAAAAATCTTTCATGATAAACGAACCAAGTAAATTTATTAATATGTAAATAGGTTAATATATCACGATCATTAGATATTTCCAGTAATGCTATGTTAGTTTAACATTTAAAAAACAGTGCAATTCAAATTTGTGAATTGTAGATAAAGTAGTTGCTTAAGGAGAAAATTAGACAAAAGAAAGATCCCAGGTCAATAGTCTAAGCTTCTATGTTAAAACATAGAAAACAGCAAATTGTTACTAAATTAAGATTTACCACAGTTACAATACGCCTCGCATTATTAGTAGAAAAACACACACATGTGCACACATACACACAGACTCAGAGAGTTATGTAATAGTCCCACACAGTTAAGAGACTTTTGAGAAAGTTGCAAAGCAATTCAATGGTGAATGACTAATGTTCTCAGTCAATGATGTTGAAGCAATTGAATGTCCATATACATCAAATAAAAACTAAAACTTCTCCATCCATCTCTCAAATTTCATACATACATTATGTGAAAAAGTTTATGGTTAAAACATAATGCTATACAATCTCCTAAAGTAAAGAGAAAATATTGATAGCCTATAGTTACACAAGAGTTCTTAGACATGACATCAGGAAAAAGATGGCAAAAGATGGAAGAGAGTGAGTTCAGCTTCATAAAAGAGATGGCTCCACGGTTATGTTATGATCATTTGCTGCTTTTCCAAAGAATCCAGGTTCAATTCCCGACACTCTCATGGCGGCTTACAACCATCTGTATCTCCAGCTATAGGGGATCTAAACCCTCTTCTGACCTCTGTGGGCATAACACAGGCATGTGGTACACAGACAGAAATGTAGGCAAATAATACTCATAAAATATTAAAATTTTGCTTTTCAAGAACTCTGCTAAAATAATCAAATAGAAGCTATTGATTAGAAGACAACGTTTGCAAATAATATAGATAAAAAGAGACCTGTAGCTAGACTATAGGAAAGTCCTCACATGGTTGAAAAATTTTTGAAAACTGAATATTTCTGATTATTATAAAGTCATTGTGTAATTTTAAGAAATAACACAGAGAGATCCAGTGGCCCATTTCTCATTTTCTCACTATAATGTCTTGACCAGGATATTAGCATTGATACAGTCCAGATGCAGAACGTATCTATCACCACAGAGATACTTCATGCCTGTGCCTTTTAGCAGCACATCTGCTTCCTTCCTCCCAGATCCCATATCCCCAACACTAATGCCCATCAATCTAGTTTTCATTCATGAAATTTTTCAAGTCAATAAGAAATTCACTTTGTATTTTGCATTTAGTTTCACTCTTTGAAAATTCACTCAGGTTGTTGTATGCGTTGATAGTTTTCCTTTAATTAGCAAGTAGTATTTCAAAAGTATTTCATGGTTTTTGATTTATTGTGGTTTAACTGCTTAGCTGTGGAAGGACATCTAAACCATTTCCTCTTTGAGTTTATTATAAATAAGGCCTCTACACATTTCTAGAATTTGAGTGACTGTGTTATGGTTGCATGGTAATTGTATAGAGTTTCTTAAGAAACTGTCAGTGTCTTCTCTAGACTATTTATAAGCTTTTATGTTCCCACTAACAACATGTGAGTGATTCAGTTCCTGTGCATCCTTCGCAGAACTGGTGTTGTCAATTTTTTTATTAATTTGAAATATTTGTAGGAATATTTCCTTGTGGTTTTAATTTTGTCTGATGTAATGGCTAATGATACTGAAAATCTGCTTTAATTCACATGTCTATGAGTATATCCTTTTATGTACATTTTACATTATATATACATGATTTCAAATACAATTTCTTGCCAGGGTTTACCAGTTTGAATGAAGTATGGGCATTCCTAACATCCCCTGTATATAATGTAATTTTCCAAGTATATTTAGACCCACATCAGACCGCATTATACTTGTTTCATCTACCAAACATAATTTAGTGGAACTTGAGAAATAGGTACCTTGTTGCTGGCTAGAAGTACTGCAAGTTTTTCTTCCCACTAATATTGGAGTAAACAGAATGGTTGCTTAAAGTTTTCTGTCTTGCTATACTACCACCTTCAATGAATTGCTCTGTACTGACTTTGGATATAGTTACCAATCTATTATAAATCTACACTTGTGCTAAAAATCCAAAGAATGAAATAAAAGTGTCAATTGACAAAATTATTTGAAAAGAAGAGCAAAGCTTCAGGATTTAATTGACTGACTTAAAAACTCATTGTAAAGACTGAATTTGGTAAGTGCAATATTGGTATACAGATAAACCAGTGTTCTAGAAGAACTAGAGCTCTTTCTTACCAAACTGCGGCTGATTGGTTTTTTAAAAGCTATGTCCAAGTAATTCAATGGATAGTACCACACACTTTGAAAGAAGATGTAATTATAATTAAATATTCATACATGAAAATGAACTTTGAACCTTAGTATATACTGTTCATAAATAAGTTGAAATAGATCTAAACATAAAAGACAAAACTACAGACTTTCATAAGAAAAAGCTATTTGCAAATTTGGCATAGGCATATTTTATTTTTTTATTTATAAGAGAATAGTATATTTTGGATCACAGTATTAGATGCTTTAGTCCATAATTGATTGACTTAATTGCTTTTCAGCCCCTAGGAAGGCAATCTATCATGGCAGAAGTGTGCAGCCGAGTAATATTATAGCTTCATAGCCAGGAGTAAAAAGGGGCAAGGACGAGACAAGGCTTCCACAACTCACAGGGAAGGAAATTTACAGTGACTCAAAAACACCTCTGTTGTGCCACTTTTTTCCTTTTCTTTTTTCTTTCTTTTTTTTTCCTTTGTTTTGTTTTTCAAGACAGGGTTTCTCTGTGCAGCTTTGGAGCCTGTCCTGGAACTCACTCTGCAGATGAGACTGGCCTTGAACTCACAGAGATTCACCTGCCTCTGCCTTCTTAAAGGCGCGTGTCACCACCACCCGCCATGCCGCCTTTTAAAGCCTCTACTGAATGCAATCACTAACAAAGTAAGGGACTAAACCTCTAACACTTAAACCTTTGGGAAATATTGGAAATCCAAACCAAAAAAAAAAAAGGGGATCTAACATGAGGAAAAGTTTTCAAGAGACATGCCCACAATTTCGTGTTTATAGAAGCATCATTCACAATGTGTATTATATGGAACCAACTTCGATTCTCATCAGAGTTTGTAGCTGTCACTTATTTAATTAAAAAACCAAGCTGTAACCAAATAAAAGTATACAAAAAACTGTGGAGCAGGGCAGGGTGCCTTGCCCTCCCTTAGGACTGGAGAGGAAGGGTGGGAGGGTATGTTCAGGGAGTGGGAGGAGGGGAGGGAGTGGGAATTTGGATTGATATTTTTTAAAGTAATAAAATAATAATAAAAAAGAAAAAATCCATAAATATTTAAATACATAATTGTTTGAGTGAAGATGAAGATTTTGGGAAAGATGTTAAAATGGTCTATATTCTTAAAAAAAAAACTGTGCAGTCCATTACATATTAGTCAACTACTCCTGAACCTGGGACCTGCCCCGGAGTTGTTGATATACCCAGTGGTACTCTATTGGCAAAAACTGATTTTCCTTATCTCAGCAGATATAAATAGCAGTTCAGCTGTTAAACTTTATCCTAATGGGTAGGTTTTAATTCATTAAAAATATATAACTAAATAAAACATAAGACAAAACAAAAACTGTCACATCAAAGTTGGACAGAACAAATCAACAAAGCAACAGGAGGAAAAGAGCCCAAGAATCAGAGACCCACTCATTCACACACTTAGAAATCCCTCCACCCTCCAAAAAAAGAAAAAAACCAAACAGTACAAAGAATCAATGAAACAAAGACTTGCTTCTTTGAGAAAATCAATAAAATTCACATATCCTTATCCAAATTAACTAAAGGGAAAGAGAGAGAAGAAATTAAAGATGAAAAGTATAGTGGCAAGCAACAACAAGAGAATCATAAAGACATACTTTCAAAACCTGTACATACCACTTCACAAAGTTAAATCAAGATCAGATAAACAATTTAAACAAATAAATAACCTCCATGAAATAGAAACAGTTATTAAGAATCCCCCAACTAAAGAAAATCCCAGGGTCAGATAGTTTCTTATTAACTTTACATACCAGCCACAGTTCCCCCTCCCTCACCTCCTCCTCCCAAACCACCCCCCATCTACTCCTCTGAAAGGGTAAGGCCTCCCATGGGGAGTCAATGGAGCCTGGCACATTAAGTTGAGGTAGGACCAATCCCCTCCCCCACTGCATCAAGGCTGAGCAAGGCATCCACCATAGGGAATAGGCTCCAAAGAGCCAGCTCATGCACCAGGGATAGATCCTGGTCCCACTGCCAGGGGCCAAATAGTTTCAGGGTAGAATTCTACCAGAGTTTCAAAGAAGAGTTAATGCCAATACCTCCTCAAATTAGTCTATAAAATAGAAACAGTTAGCATATTTTCTTAATAGGACAGAAAAAATAGAAACTACAGGAGAAAAATAATGATGCACTGGAATTTACCACATTTTCCTCTTGGATAGAATCCCTAAGAAAAGGAAATGGCATGAATTGATAGTGTATCTAACCACAATGTAAATCTGGAATGTATGCATCACACTTATAGAGGATTAGGTAAAGAAGTGAATGATAACAATAAGCAAATGACTAAATCAGACACTTCCTCAAAGTAGATATATGAATCTTCAAGAAGCACATGAAAATGTACAGATGAATGCAAAGAAAGTTCACTTCGCATCCAAGAACAGCTCTTGGAAGGACACAGAACAACTGGATCCTGCATTGCATTATAGAAATATAAAATCTTGTTATTACTTTGGAAACCCCTTCAGTAATTTCTTACAAAGTCCAATCTGTACTAACCATACAATCCAGAAACTCTATCACTAAATACTGGCCAAGAGAACTGCAAATGTTCACTGAGAAGTTCATACATAAATGCTTATTGCAGCTTTATTTGCAATAAAAATTATATCAATTCAGGTGTACATTGGTGTATGCATAGATAAATGATTTGCAGTTTATCCACAATATGGAATACTACTCAGCATTGGAAAGGAAGAAACTGCAGAGACTCACAACATAAATGGACTTAAAATTAATGATGAGCAAGAAAAACCAGCAATAAAATAATTCATGCTGTACTATTCCATTTGTATGGAATTCTAGAGATGGGAAGACTTACCTAAAGTGACATAAAGCAAATCAATGCCGGGCTGCAGCCAGGATGGTAGATGTTGGCCTGCCAAAGGGCAGGAGGGAGCATTTTGAGGGAATGGAAATGTTCCATATCAACAAGATGGATCAATCTCACACACAATGAAAGGAAGTTACACACAAAGGAATACATACCACAGTCTTTCATTTATACTAAGCTCAAAACTAAGGAAAGGCAATGTATAATGTTTAAGGATCCATACTTACGTAGTAAAGCTATGAAGATAAGGAAGCAATTGCTGGAAGAGTCAGCCTGGCCATTTCCTGTAGCCAGGAGTGAGATGCAAGGATTGGAAAGGGATATGTGGGCAGTGCCTGATGGACTTATAGTTGTTACTTTTCTTGATTGGTTGCACAAATATTTGCTTTATAGTAAGTGGTTAATCTATAAAGGCTTGGCTTTATTTCTGTTTGTCTGTATGTTATATTTCACATCTAAAACATATTTTAAAAATAAGAGCAAAACTGGTAATAGAAAGCTGAGACTAGAATAGGAAAATTAGGTCAAGAGAGTGTGAAGTAAATTCAGGACATCCCTGAACTTGAAGAAGTAAAATGCAGGCCAGGCTGACAATACATCTCTTCCTATACCTAGCACAGAGAATGAGCATGCAGTATTAGAGTTGTTGATGCACTGGTGTATCCAGGTATGCAATTATGAATGTCCAAATCACAGCATAGTCCCCAAAGACCACCTAACAAAACAGTACTGGACTTGAACAGGTGCTAACCACCAGAAATGTCATTTCTAGTTCATGATTTGAACAAATCATTTTGGTTCCCAGTATTCATTTCTTTGTCATTTTTCTCTGTGTTCATTTCTTTTTCATCGACTATGTCTATAAAGCAGAGTGAAAGATGGATTAATATAGATGTGGACATAGGTAAAGATACATTCTGCATCAAAAAAGAGAAAGGCAGCAAAGCCTTAAAATGAAAATATTGAAGTCCTTAACCTAAGGGAGTCAATTGGCCAATATCTGGTCTTGTTTGAACTTAATTGCCTCTGGATGTGAATTCAAATTATAGAAGGAGCTATATAGCCACTATTCTGATGTAACAATTCCAAAAGGTGACCATTATGAAAGACGTATCAGGAATCAAGAAGTAAAGACACATGAAGGCTAAATACTTTGGGTTTCTCTTGGTCTCATGGGACACAGTCCCAAGGGATAAACATCCACAGGTCAAACTTGGAGATAAGTATGCACAGATCGACACTTTCAGGCGAGGGAAACCATCAGCACCAGATATGAAAACCTGAGGTGAGAATCACCACTGCTGTCTACATCAATTGCTGTCTTCTGGATCAAAGTTGACCCTGCCTGTGGGCAGACATAGAGGAACTCTTTGCCTATAGGACATTGGTAAGACCAATATACGTTCAAGCATGGAATTTGGGACAAGTTTCCTTCTGCTTGAAGGAAGATTGCCTAGCTGTTTTTATTTATCTAGAAAAAGTGATCTGGCTACATTCACTGATAGGCAGGGACTATTTACAAATCAAAGACACAAGATGAGTATTGGCTGGCAATCTAGGAATGATAACAATGGACCAGATGCTATAGCCTTATACATTTCAAAAGCTTCCTGAATAGCCAACTGCACCATGAAGGGATTCGGACTTCTTTTTCATAACATGCCATGGTCCCAACCCATGCATCAAATAATTTTAGCACCTGTTTTTTTTTTTGTTTGTTTGTTCTACATATAGGCAGTTTTATTCTTAAGTTGATGTATAAACATTGAAAATAGATTGAGCTTTGAGGAGGAATTACATACTTATTCCAACACACACACACACACACACACACACACACACACACACACACACACACACTGTTGGTTTTAAACATTTTTGAATCTTTAAACACATTTTTTTCCCATCACCCTCACATAATTCCTTATTTGGGTATTTATTTTGCAAAAAATGAGATATTTTGTAAGTTTCTATTTCATAACAAATACAATAGTGACTCTTATTATGCAAAACTTGTTCCAGGCTTGGTGTGTTTGCATGGTCTTTCATCCTGGCACGCCAAAGGCTGAAGCAAGATGATCTTAAGTTCTATGGAAACCTGGAGTACATAAGGAGACACTGTCTTAAAAACAAATTTGTTCTACATATTTCCCAGTCTGCTACTGTTTCAGAATGAATGTATTAAATTGTCTCATAAGATGTCATGGACTAGATATTCCATAATCTCATTTGCCATCTCTTATTGTGGGGCAATTCATTTGTTCCCACTGTTACATTAGTACAGCCAATTTCATAATACACATTTTCATGCATATATCTTCACAATTCCGTTGAACTATTTCCCAGGAATAAAGTTGTAGAAGAATTATTGAGTTAAAGATCAGGAAAAGCCTCAGGTCTCTAATTTCAGTCAGCTGGGCTGCCCCTGGAGGTGTGGGCTCCCTTTTCAAATGTATCTTCTGTACGAGCCAGCCTTCTCTTTCAGTTCCCCAGCTTCCAAATCTGTCCCACTCATTCTTGGTGTCTTGGTTACTATAGCCTGTTGTGTGGGAATCAAGTTCTATTTGCTTTCTTGATGCTTTGTACCATGGTTTCAAAACAATGCAAACCTGTTTGGGAAGCAGACCCAGCCAATATGGAATATCCCCTGAGCTCCAACAGCTGAGAGTCCACAGTAATTATTTGTGGGGGAATGCTGGCTCTGGGAAGTAAGGAGCAGATGTGTTTGCTTCTCTGAGCCCCCATTTCACACAACTTTACCCACACCCTTATCAAGTAAAGCACAAAGCTATACAGTCTTTCCCCTGGGAAGTCTTGCTTTCACTCCTAGCTCCTCTCCACAGCTACTATGTAGCAGGTCCTACCGTAAAGTAGACAAGATGTCCCCTTCCCTCACAGAACTTGCAAACACTGATGGAGACAAACAAGTGATAGCCTGAATCGCAAACCCAGCTTTGCTATCTTCTTCTATGTGATCTTAAGTCAATTTTTCTGTGTATGTATTTTCTCCCTTGGTTTTGTTGACTATAAATGAGATAGTAGTGTTAAAACCCATTGGACTAATGGGCCAGCTGAAAGAAAGAATATAGCATCATCCGGCATATACTAAACCAAGAGTTCAGGAAATATTAACTACTGGAAATTTTGTCATATATCTTCTGTAATTTTGAGTAGAATAAGGTGAAAGGTAACATCTTTCTGAAGAGAGACTCTGATAAATAAATAAATAAATAAATAAATAAATAAATAAATAAATAAATAAATAAATAAATAAAAAAAGCCCATCTTCTGTTCCAAGAAGATGCCAAAAAGAGGATTGGCCGTCCTTCACCGACCCCAAGATGAGAAGACCTATTGGTGAACTTGAGTGAATAGTCTTGAACTGACTAGAAATTTGGAGCTCAGATACCTGGGGCTGCTCCCAACCTCATTCACAGAAGACGCCACAAACTCTGCCTCCATATTTCTATCAGGAAGGGACATGGCCCAGCTGATTAGTATTTCCCAAGTGCTAAATTGTCCTCCTTGATTAGAAAAACACAGCCTCAGGCTAGAAGCCTTGCCAGCAATCAGTGCTAATGCAAGACCCAACTGAGGAACCCAGCAGAGCAGGCTCTGTGCCAGTGCCAAGAAAGACTACTGCCTTGTCCAGGATATGGCCCAGAGATAGAAAAGAGCTGATTTCATAGCATAGCTACTTAGAGTCAGCACTGAGAACTGCCAACAGTGCCTTGTGTCCAACAACAAGCCCATGAGTGGGGAAGCTCTTTTAGTGTCACCCAGAAGTCCCTGGATAAACATTCTCAGATGAATTGTTAATTGAGAATGCCTTTGAGCTGCCATGTTCTACTGTAGTACATGCACCACAGAAGTATCCATCACTTCTGTGGTTAGCATGCTTTGTTCATCAGGCCTTAGTCTTCCTGGGTATAATATATGCTCTATGCTCCTTCTGTGGGTGGGAGCCTACTGTCTACAGCAAAAATAGCTTCTCTCCCAACCTAGTTTACCTATCTCTTATTTTGTACCCCTGTTCAACACCAAATTGTTAGAACATCATTGACTGTACAAATGCAAACCTGAGTCGAATGTCATTACCTTTCTGAAAAAAAAAAAAAAAAACAACAAAAACTTAGGTACTTAAGTGACCCTGGGTAATTAATTATCCACTCCACTGTTTTCCAGAAATATTCCTCTTAAAGCTTCCCCAAGATTCTTTCTCTCTTATGTGTACTAAGGAAAGTAGCATTCCCCAAACATATTTTTAGACATGTGTAGAAATTATTTAATAAAACCAGAAATCAAGACATTGTCTTTGGGCGGAACAGGGTTACTCCAATTTTTAAGATAAGAAGACTAAAGCCCAGCAAAGAGACTGGCCTGACATCAGCTAGTATAGGAAGGGTCACAACAACCTGACTGTAGCATTCTCACAAGACTGTTTCTAAGGTGCCCTGCAGGTTGGGGAGCCTTTGGATGTTTTTCCGTAGTTTGGGAACTTTGGATTCATCAGCAGTTTTTGCTAAATCCCTACAGGGCTCACCTCGAAGAGCTCTAGGGAAGGGCAGTGGGCAGAGAGCCAAGAGTGGCCCAGCTGGGAGGCAGCAATGACTGAGAATGGTGCGCTGGCCGGAGGACTAGTGAAGAGGAGGTACATCCCACAAATGGTTGTAGATCATAAATGATAAGGAAGTTGTTGAGATTTGGAGTATGAGTAGATAGGAGAGAGGGAGCAGTTAAGGACGTCGCTGAGAAATCTACTGCTGGCAACTGAGTAGGCGCTAGAGCCATGCCCTGAACAGGAAGCTGCTTGAGTGGAGTTAAGCAGGGTTAAAGACTTCTCTTTCTGTGACTGTGGAATGTTCAGTGCAGATAACCAATCAGCACTGGCTTTATAGGGAAATGATCAGGCTAGACCAAATTCAAGAAGACATTATAAAAGAAGTTAGAGCATGAGAATGGAAAATGTACTCCAAGGAGAACTTGTAGAGAGGCCTAGAAACCTGGGAGAGTCAGTTCTGAACCCCAATAGCTTATTCTCTACATATTACTATCCTTGTAAATTTCCCCTCAGTGGTATCTCCTTGATCAAGGGACACTGCCAGAAGATAAAGCTGAGGTGCTGGATACATTTGGACATCGTCTGGCAGAATGAAGTGATCTGGAATAGTACATAGATTTTGTGGAAGGCTGGAAAAGCTTACAGGAAACTGATTTCTACATACATATATGTGTTTCTTCTTCACCCTGGCATCCACTTATATGCACATTTCCTAAATTTACCTGTTTTTGAATGGCTTGGAGTCCTAAATCCTTGGAAATCCCCATTGGTCCTGAAGAATGTCTGGAGTACACTACTGAGCATGAGTCTGCTAAACGTGCGAATGGGGTAGAAGCAGGAGTGGATCCCTGGGAAAAGAGACAGCGTGGGAAGTGGTTCGCAAGGGCAAACTGCTGAAAATGCAGAATGACTGAGGGTGGCCTATATATAAAGTTATGGAGTTATGGAGGAAAGAGAACTGTGAGACACTGGTGAGCTATACTAGGGCCAGGTGTTTTGGGCTTGGTGACAAATGGCAGAAACTGACCACCTTGAAGAGTCGCAGACATCTGAGTGGGTACTAGAACTAGAAGTGGGTTAAAGAAACTCTGCTTCCCAGCCCTTGTGGCGAAAGCAGTGACAAAGGCTTTGTCAGCTTTTTACATGGGTTTAAGGGGTTGAACTCAGATCATCAGGCTTGAGTGGCAAGTGCTTTTAGCTACTCAGCCATCCCACTGGTCCCTACTTTTCTCTCTGATGCCCTTAATAGCTGTGGGAAGTTTTATTGGTGGTGTATTTTTATAAGATGTGTATCAATTTTGGCTTGAGTGCAGTACCCAACAAAGTCACCACAAGGAAAATCACCGTGATTTACAGAAAACAACCCACTCCTTCCATTTCTCTGTTAATATATCCTAGAGAAAGAGATCCGTCTAAAGCACCATAGGCTTTCAGGAAGGTATACAAGAAGGGAATACATAGTCCAGACTCATTGGCCTATATAATGGGCTCTTCTTTGTGGATCCTGAACACTGGGGCCATCATTGCCTTTGAAATTGCATTTACTTGTATCCACATCTTTAGCCTTCAAGACTTATTGACAATGTTCCCTCTTGCAGAAAGCCTGTATTTCAGAAGCCCTCATTTCAAAATTATTATTTCTTCAGAATATCTGTATCACTATAATTGTAGTGCTCAAATTTGTTTTCTGGATATACACTTTACATTTTACCCCTGTTGAACAACAAAATAGGACACATGGTTGAGTCGTAAAGAGATGAGATGTAAGATCATGCTCACTAGAGTTAGGCAGACCTGGATATCACTACTAGCTTTCTCAATTCCGAGCTGCATCAGCTTTGGAAAGGTTCTTCACATCTTAGAAACTGAGTTTCTTCATTTTCATTTGTTCCTGGTAGTATGAGAGAGTATAGGAGATCCATCATAGGAAGATCACATGTTTGTAGAAATCATTATAGAAAAAGAAAATTATGGACTATCCATAGTAGAATATAGCGGATTTCTGGTGCTCAATAACTACTTCTTCTTGTCATTTGATCTGAACGTTTCTCATAGGACCTGGAAAAGTGTTTTCATTCATTGACCCAGCCAGTCATTAATTAAAATATCACTGCAAAAAGTTATGTATATTGGCACAGAAATTTGATCAAAATATTTAGGAATACAGCTAGCAACAGAGGTCTATACAAATAGAAATTGACAAGAATAGCTATGGTATCCATAGAGAAGACATTAAAGATGAGATAATTATATATATATATATGTTATATTAGTTATCAAGAATATTTTTTGAGGCAATGTTTCACAATCTATCCATGATAGGCTTACTAAGTAGATCAGAGTGTCCTCAATCTCACAAAGACCCACCCGTCTCTGTCTTTGAGTACTTGGATGACAGATGTGAGCCACCATGCCCAGATACGATTTATTATAAAGCCATAGTAACTAGGGAAGTGTAAGAATAGAAAAGCAAGTCAAGGAAACAAAATTTGAAGCCCAGAAACAGATGCACACATGCACAGACATCTGATACAGAACTGTAGATAAGAACTATAGGTGAAACTAACAAAATGAAAAATTAATTAAAATAATGGAAAAACAAAAGTAACCTTCTCTAGCAAGAGGGGTGCGGACTGCGTTCCAGGCACCTGGTTCCTGGCACAGGGCCCCTTGTTCTGTCCGGCTCCCGGTGTGTACCCGAAATAATTACACGGAAACTGTATTCATTGAAATACTGCCTGGACCATTAGCTCTAGCCTCTTATTGGCTACCTCTCACATATTTGTTTAACCCATTTCTAATAATCTGTGTGTCACCACGAGTCGTGGCTTACAGGGAAAGATTTAGCGTGTCTTCATGGTGGGTGGCTCTCTCTGGCTCTGTCCCCTTCCCAGTATCCTGTTTTCTTTATCCTGTCTATCTAAGTCCTGCCCTATCAGAAGGCCAAGGCAGTTTCTTTATTAACCAATAAAAGCAACCCAAATACAGAAGGACCCTCCTACATCAACCTTCTACTTTACAGCAAACATAAAAAGTAAAAATTAATTCCATGAGAAAAATTTATACACATAAAATTGACGTGCCTTCTATAAAGTACATGACCAGCAAGATTTTTTACATCTTGGAAGAACATCAAGAACAAACCAAGCTCACTGTGGTCATGCACACCTTTAATCCCAGCACTCAGGAGGCTGAGGCAGGGGCATCTCTGTGAGTTTGAGGCCAGTCTGGTCTGCATAGCAAGTTCCAGGACAGTCTGGGATACACGTGGGACCCTATCTTAAAAGGGGCTCCGGGTACTGAGGAGATAGCCGAGTGGGTAAGAGCTCTCACTGCTCAAGCCTGACAATGTGAATTCAATTCTCAGCATCATACAAACAAGATCCAGTGCCATGCGCCTGTAATTTCAGCACTCCTGCGCTAAGTTAGTAAGCAGAGACAGGAGAATGACCTGAAAACTCATGGGTCAGTTAGCCTAGAGTATGCAGTATGCCACATGGAAGAGGTATCCATACTTCCATAAGGTGCAAGGAGATAACCAACTTCTAAAATTTGTTCTCTTACTTCCACAGGCTCATTGTGCTATGCACATACATAAATATATAACACATTAATAATAGTTAATAAAATAAAAATTCAAAACAAAGTAAAGTCTGGAAAACTATAACCCACCCATCCACTATGACCTTAGAGGATCTCTGATACACAGTCTGCAACTGCACAGAGAAGACCAAGAGGTGAGTGATCAGCTCCCCAGCTGGACACCCCAGTCTCTAGGCCCTCCCCTACCCCACATGCTTCAGCTTCGCTAGCCAGCCAGCAAGCAAGTGTCCTGCAGGTAGGCCACTCCAAGCCCCCTCATCGATTGGACCCTGTAATCTACAATTTCCACTCTTCTCCCAAACCCACCCATCCCTGTGACCTCAGAGGACCTCTGATGCACAGAATGCGAATGCACAGAGTGGACCAAGAGGCGAGTGACTAGCTCCCCAACTAGACAGCCCAGTCTCTAGACCCTAGGCCCTAGGGCAAAACTCCAGGCCCCTCCCCAACTTACCTCAGCTTCACTAGCTTTCCAGCAGGCAAGCTACCTGCAGGCAGGCTGTTCCAACACTCCTCACCAATCAGACCCAGTAATGTGTAAGTCCTACTCCATCCCCAAACCAAACCATCCCCAGAGACCTCAACAGCTCCAAGAGACACAGACAGTGACTGCACAGAGAAGGCCAAAAGTGGCTCCCTAAGACACAGACAGCAACTGCAAGGATTGGTTCAAGAAAGGATCCCTGAGAAACAGACGCTGACTGCAAGGATTGGACCAAGAGGCAAAGAAACTGCCTGCAAGAATTGGAGGAGCAGATGGGTAGGCGCCAATGCAAGAATACATTCAGCAACCTAAAAAGCAACATGGCAACACTGGAACCCAGTGGTCACACAACAAGAAGACCTGAACATCCTAACCCAGAAGAAGCAGAAGAAAATGACCATAAATATAACTTTATGAAGATGATAGAGACTTTTAAAAAGGAAATGAAAAATTCCCTTAAAGAAATAGAGGGAAAGACAAACAAAAATTTGGAAGAAATCAATAAATCTCTTAAAGAAAGCCAAGAAAACCAAGGGAAAAAAACAATCAAATGGATGAAGCAAACAGTTCAAACTGAAATAGAGGCAATAAAGAAACACAAACTGAGCGAATTGTGGAAATGGAAAATCTGGGTAAATGAACAGGAGCTACAGATGCAAGCATAACCAACAGAATAGAAGAGAAGGAAGAGAGAATCTCAGGTGTTGAAAATATGATAGAGGAAATAAATTCATTGGTTAAAGAAAATGTTACATCAAACAAAACCTCAATACAAAACATCCAGGAAATCTGGGATACCATGAAAAGACCAAACCTAAGAATAATAAGAATAGAAGAAGGAGAACTCCAGCTCAAAGGCACAGAAAATGTATTCAGCAAAAACATAGAGGAAAACTTTCCCAACCTAAAGAAGGATATGCCTATAAAGGTACAAGAAGCTTACAGAACACCCAGTAGACTGGACCCAAAAAAAAGTCCCCTTGCCATATAATACCATATAATAATCAAAACACTAAACATACAGAATAAAGATTATTAAGAGCTGCAAAAGAAAAAAGGTCAAGTAACATATAAAGGCAGACCTATCAGAATTACAACCGACTTTTCAGTGAAAACCATGAAAGCAAGAAGGTTCTGGGCAGATGTGCTGCAGACACTAAGAGACCATGGATGCAAGCCCAAACTACTATACCCAGCAAAGCTTTCAATCACCATAGACGGGGAAAACAAGATATTCCATGACAAAACCAGATTTAAACAATACCTATTCATAAACCTAGCCTTGCAGAAAGTCTTAGAAGGAAAAATCCAACCCAAGGAAGTTAGCCTCACCCACAAAACACAGGCAACAGATAACCAGACACCAGCAAATCCAAAAGAAGGGAGGCACACAAACACTACCACTGAAAAATAACAGGAATTGATAATCATTTGTCATTAATATCTATTAATATCAATGGATTCAATTCACCTATAAAAAGACTAAAAGAATGGATCTCAAAACAGGATTCTTCCTTCTGTTGCATACAAGGAACATACCTCAAAGTCAAAGACAGACATTATCTCACAGTCAAAGTTTGGGAAAAAAATTTTTCAGTGAAATGGACCTAAGAAACAAGCAGAAGTTAGTTATCCTAATATCTAACAAAATAGACTTCAAACTAAAACCACACAAGAGATGGAGAAGGACACTTCATACTCATCACAGGAAAAATCCATCAAGATAAAGTCTCAATCCTGAACATCTATGCCCCAAATACAAGAGAATACACATATGTAAAAGAATCATTACTATAGCTTAAATCACACATCAAGCCCCACACACTAATAGTAGGAGACTATAGCACCCTACTCTCTGAATGGATAGGTCAGCAAGACAGAAATTTAACAGAGAAATAAGAGAACTAACATTGTCATGACTCAAATGGACTTAACAGACATATATAGAACATTTTACCCAAACACAAAAGAATATACCTTCTTATCTACACCTCATGGAACCTTCTCTAAAACTGACCACATACTCTATAACAAAGCAAACCTCAACAGATACAAAAAATTGGAATAACCTACTGTATCTTATTGGATCTCTATGGCTTAAAGTTAGAATTCAACAACTATACTAATTGCAGAAAGCCTACAATCTCATAGAAAGTGAACAGCGCTCTATTGAATCATCCATGGGTCAAGGAAGGAATAAAGAAAGGAATTAAAAACTTCCTAGAATTCAACAAAAATGTACAAAATATCTAAACCTATGGGACATGATGAACATTCATAGAACTAAAGAAAGTGGAGAAATCTCACACTAGTGACTTAACAGCACACCTGAAAACTCTACAACAAAAAGCAGATTTACCCAGGATAAGTAGACTCAAGGAAATAATCAAATTGAGAGCTGAAATCAATAAAATAGAAACAAAGCAAAATTAAGTCCTCCTGCCCTTGGTCCTATGTCTTCTCCTGCTATGGGCTTTTGAGAGTATTTATAGTATCAGGTATGGAATCCTATCCCACTCCTGTAGAGTGAGGATCAAATCTAATCCTCACTAGGGTTTTGTTTAATATCACGTAGCTTCAAGTAAGGATTTTTCCTTGTTCTAATTCTTGATAGAAGCTTGGATACGTGGGTACATGGGTAATTCCAAACTTGTCAAACTGAGTCCTTGTGATTTGTGCATTTTAAGCTGTGCAAATTTACTCACATAATAAAGACATAAGTATAAACAAATATTAGTGATAGACATACTGAATTCACAGTTTTGGAGAAGACATTTGCAACACACGAAAAGGAACAAAGTGTTGTACCTGGTGGCACAGATTTGTGATCCCTGCTGTTTAGGAGGCTATGGAAGGAGTATCCTAAGTTCAAGGGCTGCCTGGGATAAAGTGAGTAGGGCACTGAGTGACTGTCTCAAATTTTTCAAAGAGGATTAGTACTATAGATTAGTGGTAGAGCACTTGCTTAGTGTACAAGGCTCAGGATTTGAAACTCCTCTCTCTCTCTCTCTCTCTCTCTCTCTCACACACACACACACACACACACACAGAGAGAGAGAGAGAGAGAGAGACAGAGACAGAGAGACAGAGAGACAGAGAGAAACATAGAGAGAGAGCGACAGAGAGAGAGAGAGATAGCACAAAGCATAATGTTAGGATTCTTATAAGTCAATAAGAAAAAGGTAAGCAACCTAATACAAAAAGTAACAAAATAACTTAAGAAGCACTTTAGAAAACAGGACACACAAATGGACATTAACTGCAGAAAGGACTGCTGTGGAGGATGCTGCTGTCCAGGCTTCTTAGGAGTTATTTCCGTGGCTGCCTGGTTGACAGCAGACAGCCCCATGTTTAAATCCAGAACTAGATGCTCAGCAAAATTAAAATGCTTCTGAGAGTTTCAGAGCAGTGCTTCAAACACCACCCCCTCACCTCATCACCAACCAGCTAAAGGAACCTGAAGAAGTCACTCAAACTTCTTTACACAGCTCCTCTTCTGGAAAAGAATGCAGAGTAGAATCATCTTTTTCCTGCATGACCTATGCAGAGCAGTCTGCCAGTCCAATGAAAACCATTTTGAGGCCAGGAAGAACACACCTGTCTGGAACAATGGCCTCGGAAACTGGTTACAAAACATGCTGAGATCAAGAAAACAGCATAGCAGCGTGCCAGTAGGCTCTTGTTTTCATTAAGAACCCATTTATGCCAGGCAATGGTGGTGCATACCTTTAATCCCATCACTCAGGAGGCAGAAACAGGTGGATCTTTGTGAGTTTAAGACCAGCCTAGTCTACAAGAGCAAGTTCCAGGAGAGCTAGGGCTTTTACACAGAAAAACCCCATCTCAAAAAACAAACAAGAAATAACCCATTTATGCACCCCACAAGGACCCTTAACTCATTCAGAGCTTTTGAGGATGGCTCATATTGACTACAGAAGAAAAAGACCAATGACTAAGTTCCAGTTAGGTGAAAGTGAAAGTAACTAGGCAGCAGACAATTTACCATTTTAATTACTACCCCTACTTATTGCTCTTGCAAGCCAGTGGAACCATTTACTGAAGGGCCAGACAACAATCAGGACTAGAGGTAAGCTCACACAGAAGCCAAGTCTGGGTTTTTTGGTTCAGAGTAGCTTCCAGATCACCATTTTTACACAGTACAGCTTTGGTTCTCAGGCTGTGGGTCATGACCTCTTGGGCAAACCTCTGTCTCTAAAAATATTTATATTATAATTCATAATAGTACAAAATTACAGTTATGAAGCAGCAGTGAAAATAATTATATGGCTGGGGTCACCACAACATGAGGAACTGTATTAAAGGGTCACAGAATTAGGAAGGTTGAGTATACCCACAGTATATCCACAGCCCTCAAACACAGTGAGGCAAATATGACCCATACAGCCACTGAATCAGCAAATCTTTCTCCTACCTCCACTGTTAACCAGTCACTGTGCTGGACATTAGGGACAGATTGATGGGAAGACCAGCAGAGCTCCTGTCCTCTGGGAAGAGGAATTCTAGGTAGAGAAGACAGAATAGGAAGTAGTCAAGTACATGATTACTTCATAATAAATATTATAGTAAACATTATAAATAATATTATAACAAGTATTCTGTATAAAGCTAATGTGATAACAACTATAGAGCATAGAGTTGACACTGCTGGTCAAGAAGTTCAAAGAAGGTGACAGAGCTCATCCTAGCACACATGTAATATGCAAACACACCAAAATAATCAGTGTATTTTTCTTAAACACTCAGAAGTACAAATATATAGTGTACAATAATGACGTACCAGGAATGAAAAAGCCTTTCAAAATTGTTCTAATCTGCTTTCTGGTGTTGACATAAACACAGTAACTGAAAACAACTTGGAGAGGAAAGAGTTTGTTTCAGCTTACAGTCCATCATCAAGGGAATTCAGGACAGGAGCTCAAGGCAGAAACTGAAGTAGAGTTCAGAAAGGAACCATGCGTACTCACCTACTTCCCCTGACTTGCTTTTCCACTTCTCTTATACATCTGAGGCTCACATACCCAGGGATGGCACCACCTACAGTGAGCCAGACACTCCTATATTTATTAGAAAATAAGACATTCACGCAGGTCATTCTGTCCGGGGCAATTCCCCAATTGAGGCTCTTTTCCCATGTGTGTAAATTTAACAATTGACACTAACAGACGTCATTGAACCCACTGCCTTTCAACTTTCTAATGGACAATAGTTTTTAGATAAAGCAAATTCTTTGTCTTACCTTCATTCCCACACGTATCAGCGAAGAATGTACAAGAACATGGTTATGATGGCGCAGCGCCAATCCATTCCCAGTTAAGTCTGAGGTCCAGGATAGAGGAAGGCTCTGTCTCAAGTTAAGTCATGAGTTAATAACAGTTGGGGTTGGGCACTATGATCCTAATTTTTCCCTACCATGCCTTCCAGAGACTTGTTTCCAACTCTTACTCATGACAAATGTATCAATGGACCTGGAATGGTTAATAATCTCTCCAAGAAATTAGGGACCTAAGAGACCACTGAGGATAGAAAATAATTTAGGTGAGGATTGTCATACTCATCCCAAGTCCATTGTCATACTCATCCCAGCTGTACTTTGTGATCAGAGTACAACTGATAACAATGTGTCATGCCAAGAAAAAAGAAGATAGAAAGCATAGTGGTGTATAAGTAAGTATGCATGTGTATATGCACGTGTATACATATGAACCTACATTCATAAAAGCTGATGCTACACAGCACAATATTCAAGTTGTATATAGATTAATAATGCTGGAAAATATTTATCATGAATAAGAGATTTTTTGATTTTAAAACAAGACAATATAATAAAGAGCTAAGTGATATGAGCAGAAGGCAGAAGGAATGGTTCTAAGTTAGTCTCATCTGAGTCTGCATTGACTCATTTGCACAGTATCTGTCTTAGCTAGCCTGAAGGCATATAAAGAAATGATTTTTTTCTGCAACTCAACAGTCTCTCTAGGTGCATTGTTTCAGTGCTTTTTTGCACTCCAGGATCTTGGCCTGAAGTGACCAGTGGTAATGACATCTGCATGACCCCTCCTAACTCTTTGCCCTCGCCATTCTCATCTATCCCCACTCTCCATGGAGATGTACCCAGTGCCAAGTTTGTATTAAGAATGTGTAGCTCCTGGGCCCTCTGGAGAAGATTATCAGATATCAAATCAGTCAAGTGTCTGACACAGCTTTAGGAAATGTGTTGAACTGGTGATGAAACTCTTGCTCTATTACAGATAAAATCCTTGATGTTTCAAATCCTTATTGTTTCAAGTCCATTCTGAGGACCATTCCAAGCCACTGACAGAGGCAGTGATGAGGATCATAGGACTGGAGATATTGCAGCTAAGGATAAACCATCAGAGATGGTCTAGTTAGCAAAAAAAAAAAAAAAAAGATATTCAGCCACCTGAGAGGAGATATCTTCTAGAGTCACTACTAAATGATCCTCATTCCTTGACTTTCAGTGATCCTGTACTTTATCCAGGTTTCTAGCCACCTTAAATTCAGGCAAGCTACTCTAGGAACCCTAAAGGCAACGAAGACCCTGGAAGACAGCACAAAAGCCTCCATTCAGTGCTTATTCATTGGGAGTAAAATGGGAGGACATGCGTAGATACTGCATAGTGAAGCCTCATTCTCTTCCCTGACTTCAGGATTTCCTCTCTGACCTTGAAAACACCTCAGAAAATCCTGTTCTAGTCATTGTCTACTTTACCACAGCATCTGGGCCCCTCTGCTTAGACAGGTTTGCTACCAGCCCAACCCCAAGCTACTCTAAACTAGGAACACAGTAGGCTAATACTCAGGGTCCTTGACACCGTAACCTGTAAGTGAAGTTACGTCTCTGATTCTGCTTTATGGTTCTTTGGAGACAACTGAATGGTTGCTGCTGTCCTACCTATGTTAGCCACTCCCGTATCTGCAGAGCTCAGACCTCCAGTTTTCACTGCAGAAATGAGGACTGAGGCAAGCAGGAAGCTAGAGCTCTGAAAGCCAGAGCAGCACTATCTGCCACGCTCTCTACCAGCTTTGTTATTAGGGCAGTGCTCACTTTCCTTTCATGTTACTGTGAAAAACACCCTGGCAAAAGCAACTCAAGGGATAAGGGTTTATTTTAGTTCAGTTCCAGTTTACTGTCCTTTATCGAGAAGTCAGGGAAGCAGAAACTTGAAGCAGCCAGTCATATTATATGCATAGTTGAGAGCAGAGAAAGAATGAAGTCATGCATACTTCTTCAGTTTAAATAGCTTTCTCCACTCTTATACAATTCAGGATCCCCTGGCTAGGTAATGGTGTCAGCCACCCACAGTGGGGTGGCTCTTCCCACCTTAATGAATGCAATTCATATAATCCCTCACAGGTATTCCCATGGGTCAATAAGATCTAGACAATCCTTTACTGAGACTCTTTTCCCAAGTTGTACCAAGTTGACAATTACAATTAAAGTTAACTATCAGGTGTGATGTCTGCTTCCCGTGGAAATGAAAGAATTGAATAAGATCAAGACCCATGATGCCCACTATAAATTATAGCTTTCCTTCCATGAGGTAAGCTTTAGGAGTGCCAGAAAGACCTAGAGAAGGTCTTTCTGTTAGACACAGAAGGGAAATGTGTCTAAGCTCTCATAGGCAAAAGTCCCGTTATTTACAATATATACAGGTTCCATGACCAAGCAGATTAGGGACTTCTAAAGAATTCCTTTTATATCTACAGTCTCTCCTGCAGAACCTTTACTGAGCTGTCCCAATGAGATATAAGATTCTGAAATATAAGGACACTTAAGATTTGTGGGGCTTCTTGCTGGTCTCCAGAGGACAGATGTGGGAGAGGTCCCCCACTGTAATGCATAAGGAAGGAGAAACTAGCTTACCAAAAGTTGGTACTTCAAGATGAAGGCACAGAAAATATATAAGAGTAGCAGAGAACATTTTGATAGAAGGCCTCTACTATCAATATATAAATGCTAAAAACCATGGACTCTGAAAACAAGATGCCCAAGTTAGAATGCACACTCTATTCACTGCCATACACTTAGTACAATGCTCCACTATACCAAAGTTGCTTTCTTATATCAAAAACCAGACATAATTATGGGCCCACCTGTGGAGTTGTGAAAAAACACTGAGTTTGTGGGTCCTGTTGATGTCTGCTACAATTACCCTACTCAGGCCAGCCATGCTAGAAAGCAGGGGTGTGTGTAAGAAAGGCAAGAGGTAAAAGTAAGCCAGAATAGAGGGCTCAAATGGCAGGGAGAGCTTCACCAGACTGAGTTTTCTGGACTGGTGAAGTCATGGATCTTGGAGGAGAACCTACAACCACTATTTAACTAAACCAGCATAATTTCTCTCTGCATGCGAAATGTTTGTCATTATATCCAAAGATATCCTCACCCCTCATCAAGGAAACTTCTCTTTGCAACAGATAGAGACCATTCCAGAAAAACACAACCAATCAAAATAAAGTGTTGTCGGGCCCAATGGATATGCCTACAAATACTTTCATATCTGCTCAGGGATTATTGCAGAAGAGGGAGCAGAAAGATTGTGAAAGTCAGAGACAGTTCGCTTTGAGATTGTGTCTCCTAGACCTATTGAAGTCTCACCAACATGACTGTGTAAATATGATCTAAACAAGAATGACAGCAATAGACTTGCTAAAGTCAAAGGGGGAAGTTCATGAGGCCTCAACACGAGACAAAGAACTATAAGCAGATAATGCATTCTGGGAGAGGGAGAAATAGTTTCCCGAGGGACGATCACACCAATTGAGTATCTAATGCCAAACTGTCATCCCCCAAACATATAAAATACAAGTAACATGTGATGTGTGTGTGTGTGTGTGTGGTGTAAAAGCATTTAATGAAAAAGAGGCCATAGCAAGGAAGGGTTTATTATGGGAGGGAGAGGAGAGACGACGAAAGAGAAGGAAGAGATAAATGCTGTAATTATATCATCATCTCACCCACGCACTAGAAACTGAGAACCAACTCCAGAAAGTTGTCTTCTTGCTGTAGCATGTGTACATGTATCATAGAAGTTTTGGTCTTGTGATCTCTAGAACTATAAAACAATAAAACTCATTTATAAGGAAAAACTGGAAGGGAGTACAGGATGGTGAAGGAGACAGAATCAATACCTAGAAAGAATGAATGATGCTTCTGGAGAACAAATGCTGAGGGGTCCATGGTGGCCATCATGGGAGAGAAGATACAACCAAGGCTGGTAGACAAATGTTTCATGAGGATTCATTTCAACCCAAACTTTTCTCTTGGAGGCCTACTCTTTTCTGAAGAGGAAATGAAGGTAGAGTTTGGCTGGGGGAGATGGGATTGGGGGGAAATGGGAGGAGTGGAGGGAGGGGAAATTGCGGTTGGGATATATTGTATGACAGAAGAATATATTTTCAATTAAAAGAAAGAAAGGATGGAGGAAAGAAAGGAAGGGAGAGAAAGAGAGATGGGGGAGGGAGATAGAAAGGCTTTCAAAGTTATCAGCATAGTCTGGTATTAGCACAGTGGTCTTGGGAAGTAATGGGTGGCATTTCTTCACAGGTATCCAAGTAAACATCTAACTCTGAAGATGGAATTTCCTGAAGAAGACAGAGACTTCTGGAAATGGTGCTTTGCCTCCTCCCCATATTATGCCAGATACAGTCTTCCAGCCTCATGAAGACAAACGTTTAATCAGTGCTCTTCCCTATCTGGACTTCAAGTAAAGGCAGAAAGTAGCGTTACTTCAAAGGCCCATTGACCCCAGCTTCCTGGCACTTGCAAAGTCAGAGAAAATGAAAAACCTTCAGCCAGAAGTGTATTGCTGTATATTCCCATAAACACTTCCCAACTCTCCTGGGAATTGCAAGGAAAGGTTAACACTTGCGCAAACAGGCTGTGGAACCTTGATGAGGCTAGGAAGGAAGAACAGGGAGGTTGGAGGCTGGCATGATGGTGGGACAAGCCAAATGTACCGTTCCATGGACCTCCTCATTTCAATAACTATTACTTCCTGCCTCCAAGTTAACCTCGCAGCTCATAGAATCATCCTATAGCAATGATTTATCTTCTCTTGGTGTCCCTCTGCATCGAGGCAACTTCTAGGAAGTTGTCACCAACAGGCTCAGGAAACACAGGCACTTGATTTATTCAACTCTGAAGATAAGGACATTGAGGTGGGGGATTAAAGAACATGCAAGCAGAGAGGAGATAGGGATTGTGGGGGGTTAGTAGAATAGTAGATCTTGCTTAGAGTGACCTGCATTCCCTCCCGGCATGCACTCATGGCAGACTAGGAAGACCTGGACCTGATAGTAACTTTCCCTTCTGCATACACAGGAGGAGGCTAAGTGTTTCTCACTGGGGTGAAATGTGACCTTCTTGCTAGGCCTTTCTTCCTCCCTTTCAGACTTCCCTGATTTATCTCCTCAAAAGAACTCCACCTTAAATACCAGACAACTCCTAGGTTGGTTCTGGAAGATGCATTCATAGCCTAATTGATACTTGAAAGTCACAAATCCCTCATTCCCCTCACCCATGGGCTGTATGCCTCTCTGGTTTTCCTATATCCCCTCCAGCTTTCTTGTGACCTAGAAAATGCTTCCAAGTTCCCTTAGGTAGAGGGCCAGTGAGGGGAAGAATGTGGAAAGCAAGCTCCTTGGCTGGTTTCAGTCAATGTGACACAGGTTTGCATGGTATTATTTCTCCCCCTTCAAAGAAACCCAATTTATAGTTCCAGACATGACCTCTCGCTGGCCAGTGGTCCACATAGTTCATTGACAGTCTGTGGTGCAGCTCTTCTTAGGAAACTTTTCACTAGCCTTGGGGAGATGCCAGATCAGCAAAGTAGAAGGCTGGAGACACAGTCTGTCTCAATTCTAGTCTTTTAAATAGTGTGTGTGTGTGTGTGTGTGTGTGTGTGCGCGTGTGTGTGTGTGTGTGTATAAGAGTGTGCATGGGTGTGTAATGATGTGTGTGGAGGTCAGAAGACAACCTTAGTTTCTAATTCTCACTTTCCATCTTGTTTGAGATAGGCTGCAGAATTGCTGATTGCTGCGTATCCAAGCCTAGCTTGCCCCACTTCTGGAGATTCTACTGTTTCCATCTGGCCATAAGAGCACTAGGATTACTGTGCCAAACTCTTAGATGAGTTGTAAGAGTCTGCTTGGGTCCTCATGACTGTGTAGTAAGTGCTTTATTCACTGAATCATTTCCCCAGTCCACCACTTCTGCTCTTTTGACCAATCTGTAAGAGAAAGATGGTAAAGAAGTGTGGAGACTTCACTGGATCCTCTTGATAGCACTGGAATGTGAATGTGTGACCCCCAAGCAAGTTGTTTTACTTCTCAGCACCTTCTTTTCCTTGAGAGTTAGATAAGGACAATGGCACTGCCTGCTCAGCAAAGGTACTCAAGAAGAAATATTTGCTAGGCTGTGATGGTCATCTATGCCATTCGCCAGTTCCCTTGCCATTCATAATAACAACGCAAAGTGCCATTTATGCCCTGTGCCAAGTGTTCACACAGATTAGTCTTCTATCTGTCAAGACACCGTTACCCCCCCCCATTTACACAAGAGAGGGCTTAGACTTAAGGATACTGAACTTGCCCATGATCTCTTGGCTCTGAAATGTGGCAGTAAAGGGAACCTGACCAGTTTGTTCTCTACGACCAATTCTCTAATGTCAGAATATATTGTTGAGCTGCTTTCACAGAGCCTGCAGACATATAGGAAATCCAGATATGAGTGACTTCCAGAATGTGACTCTCACTAGCTCTATCTCAAAGGGACTTCTGGACAGGGAGCATTTCCTATGTTACTCTAAAAGAAGTCCTTTCATGAGTTATGCCCCACCAGCAGTATGTTCTTTACCTCTTCTCACAGGGCCGCAAGGAAAGTTTACCCACATCTAACCTCCTACAGTCAGGGTCCCAGATCAGCACTTGGCCTTACTTAAGCAGCATTAAACAGAGCTGGCTAAGCACTGCAACCATGGCACTAGCCAGGGAGCCAGTGTGTGTGGCTCAGTGCCATTTGCAAATAGAATAAAAAAGGTGCAGGGGCAAAGACTAAGGAAGAAAGAAACTGTTGAGAATTAATTGTAAGGATTCATGTAAGAGGCTCTATATTATAGAAAGCGTATTGCAAAGCATGAATCGTTTCACAGCTCTTCAAGTAGCAGAAGAGAAGAAGAAGCAAACAGAGGGACAACATTAAGCTACTGTTTCTCCTGTAAATCTTTGGGGGTTAGCCATCACTGAGGAATGAGAATATATGAATTTGCCTGTAATTTTCTTCTCTGCTAAAATCTGAAATTCTAATGTACTTCTAATGCAATTTAAGAGAAAATGAGTACATTTTAATTCATTCTCAGTGTGTACTTTAACACAAAGCATCACCGTCCCCATATTTGTTCTCATTCATTCATTTGTTCGTTCATTTCATAAACACATGCTGAGCTCCTACTCTGTGCCAACTACTTACCTGAGCCCGGGAGGGGGAGAATACAGAGGTACATTAAATGCAGACACTGCCTTGACCCTTGAGAGCTAACAGAGCAGACAAGGCTCTGTTAGCAATAACCATGTAGAATGTGGTAGCAATGCTCCAGGAACAGATTCCAAGGAAAGACAAAGGAGCGGGAGCTGAAAACCAGATTTAACAGGGTAGCCTAGATCTTACAGTGACCTGAAAAGGGATCTAAGCCTGTCTATCCTTGTGAGTTTAAAAAAAAAAAAGACCTGATTTTCAATCTCAGATTGGCAGGCAGCAGAATGTGCCACCTGGAAGAAATCTGAGTCTATTTGTCAGGAGTTAGGTAAGAGAGTTTAACCTGATGAGCCTTGGAAATGCTCATAAGGTGAGGAGCCTGAGCTCAGACCCAGATGTCTGGTCTTCAAATCTGTGGCCTGTTGGTCATCCTTTAGTCATTCCCAAGTACACAGAAGCTCCCACTACCCAATCCCTTGAGTCAGAACCATGATATCCTGGAAAGGGGTACGCGTAGTAGAGGATCTTTCTGTAGTCTTGATAGCATTAATCTAAGACCCTCATTTCAGATATGTCTCCAGGCAGGAGAAACGTCAGTGCCAGTGATGTGAAAATGTTCTCCAAATGAACAAATATATTTCTCCCACCCCCTCACTCCCTCACCATCCATTTTTCTCTCCATTTTATCAGGTGCAAAACAAAATATGCCAGAAGGGATGAAATACAGCTCAAGCGAGTTGAGAGGTAAATTAAGTGGAATATAGGAGCCCTCATGAGGGCCATTATGACTGGCCGCTCTTGGGGTTTCCTAGATACTGCCGGGAACTAAGGCTGCTCTCCAGCAGCTCAGCAAGCAGGTGTCCCTGCTGCTTGAGATGGCTGTTTCTGTGTGAAGAGGAGGGAGTCCATATCATACCCAACTTCTCTCCCCAATATTTCCAAAGGATTAGTGTATTAATATTGGGTCCCTATTGACTGACCCTCAGTGGCTTCTGAGAAGCTCTGGGAATTTGAGAGTCCCTCTCTGGCTCACTCCCTGTCTCAGTTTCCCAAGGCTGCCATATAAATGGCTACAAATTGGATGGTTTAAAATGTACTGTGGAAGTCAAAGGCCTCAGACAGCTGTCAGTGGGGCCATGTCCCTTCAGGAGGCTCTAGCATATGATATGTTCTATGACTCTCTCTCTCTCTCTCTCTCTCTCTCTCTCTCTCTCTCTCTCTCTCTCTCTCTCGTAATTATTTTCCTGAGCCAATTGGAAGAACTTGGAGAGAGATTCCAGTGTGGACAAGCTGTCTTCTCACTCCTCTTAGATAAGATAATTCTGGAAACTTTGGCTAATCAGGCCCCTTCCTATAAAACAAAGAATGAACTCTAGAGCCAGAGTTCCTGAATTTCTATTTCAGCGCTTCAGCTTTCTTGCTGCTGTGTAATGCTGGGGAAATTGTTTTATGTGTCTGTGCCCCGGTTTCCTCTTCTAGCCAACAAGGATGGCAACAGTGTATCCCTCGGGGAAGCTACGGCTCTTCACCGCCGTGCTAGCAGCCTTGCACTCCGTCCCCGCTGCTGCGGGGCTATCTCACCACTCTCACTTGTTGGAGCAGAATCATAACAAGCTGAGCATTGATTTCCCAGCAGCCTTGGGTACCAGAAAACTGGAGAGTCACAGAAGGCAACTTAGTAGGATTCCCCATAAGAGGTGATATGGCACGGACACTACTTACAGAACTGGAAGTTCCACCATTGAACCAATGCTTCCCTTGAAAGCAGTCCTTTGGAGAGGCTCTCCCCACTTCCCACAGCTGCTGAAGCTGTATCCCTGGGGGACTACATGATGACTCTGTGGGACAATTAATGGCTCCCACCACCTTTTGTAGCCAAATTCAGGTTTCACTGTTCTGAGCATCTATCCTTTGCACATTATTTCAGAAAGCTGTTGGGGAGATTGAGAATAAAGCCACCCCAGAATGACTATGGCTGGCAGTCTCTGAAAGTAAGCACAGCATGGAGGGGTTGGTGACAATGAACCCACCACCACTTCCCAGAAAAACCACATTCCTTACTTACCACCCCTCCCTCAATAAATATGTTCTTAGATGTGTTGTGGCTTTGCTAATGATGAAACTGAGGGTCAGACTGAGTGACAAGATTTACCGTAGTCACATACTACTCTGTGACAAAGGAGAGAGTTGACCTCATGCATTTTGCCTCCAAATCTGTGGCTTTTTCACTATTTCAGGATGAATAAGATATGTTCAAATTAATTTTCTGTTTGTCTCTTTTGTCCTCTCAGAAATATGGTTTAGAGAAGCTCAGTCTCAGCATGGGAAAAATATGAATTGACGTGATCTGGCATCCAAGCTGAGTTTAGCACATTGCTCTATAGTCAAAAAGCATGCATGTAAATAAATACTAAGCAACAGCGGCGCAGCCTGGTGCCACGTGTACTTTGTGCTCTCATTTCCATGCCCTTCTCTTCTCTCTATCCACCTGGAAAACTGATACAGAGATAATAGAGAACAGAGAGTAGGCCTCCGGGGGATTTTGTGACTATTGATCCTGTGTGATTCCTCAAGTTAGCAAGTAGAAGTGGTCTCCAGTGGGGCATGTTTGAGCTGTTCTATAAAGAAAAACACTTGCCAGCAGGACTGTGACCCTCAAAATTCTCCCAGCCACACAGAAAAGGAGCCCAGGTAGCAGACAGCTATAGGGGAGAGACCAAACTTGGAGGGCAATCATAGGCTGCTCCTTCCCATGGCTTTCTGAAAGTGGGACACAGCAAGGCGATGAGGGGAGAAAGCACAAAGACACATGCATTTCCTACTCTGGGTAGAAAAATAGGACATCTTAGTGCAGAAAGATGCTAGAGAGCCCACTGAGAGCTGCTTCCTCCTTTCCCTGCCATGAATTCTGGCACATTGAAAATTTACCCCTACCACTCGCCAAACCTTT
>PVIU01020777.1:0-33218 GCA_004026605.1 Ondatra zibethicus | reverse complement strand
AGGGGAGAGGGGGAAGGCGAATGGGGAAGGGAAGGACTGAGGAGAGCTTGGGGGAGTGGGAGGGTGGAGATGGATGAAAGGTGGATATTGGAGAAGGGAATAAGATATCTACATTATTGGAGTCATTTTAGGACTGGCAAGATACTTGGCTCTAGAGGAGATCCCAGGTGTCCACAGGGATGTCCCCGACTTCCAGTCTTCTTATACCTCAATTTCTGCTTATCTCATGTGACATAATAATGTCCACAATGAGAGTGACTATCAAAAGATGATATTCTGCACATAGTATTTCCCTAGTCATTATATGCCATTGATATGGGCTGGAAGAGTCCTGAGCTATTGTACAAGTGAGGGGGCTTAGAGTATATTTTATACATTAAAGTAGCATGAATAGAGGAGGGATAGACTTGGATGAGGTTCACTGGTCCAATAATAGCTGCAGTGGAAATGGAAGCAGCTAGTTCTTGAATTTGTGTAGAAACCAGGTCACCTGGAGCAGAACAGGCAGATAGATGAGAAATAGTGCTGAGCAGCAGGTCAGAAGCATGGAAAACTGCCTGCAGGATGATTCACTAAGTGGTGAGAAAGCTAGAGCAGAAAACTGGCTATAGCTGCAACATTTGAGCTCTCCTGTAATGCAAGATCTAGTCACAAAGCAAGCATGGACACCTGTCCGCTGGTCATGAACACATCAGCAGTTACTTCAAATGAGTGACCTGGTTTTAAATACTAGGTTATCATATTTTTGCTAGAACTTTGTCTGAGACCAGCTTTGACAAAGATACCACTTACCAGGGTAGAGGTATGGGAATTATAAAAGTTAGTAAAGAGAATGAAGACTGAGTGAAAATAATAAAACAGAAAACCCAGGACAGTACCAGGAAGGAGTTCCAGAGAATACTGAAATTACCTACTTTTAATCTTCTATACACTTTTATATCCCAAAACAACAGGGGAAGAAGACAAAAGACTGCTTTAACATGATACAAAGGAAAACTAGAACAGTTAATTGCTTCAATAGTTTGAGACATCAAGTCATTAGTATTCTGTTGTTTAGGCAGTGAACCTACCCTAGACCAAATATCCTGAAGGCAGCCACTCCCTAGGTCAGCCCTCCTAACTCAAAAAAGAAAGAGCAGAAGTATGCTAGAATTCTCTGAACCTTTGTCAGGGTGGAGTGGATCTACCTGTGTGGGCCATCTTAATGTCAAAACCACCAAGTAACCACACCCTAGGTCAGGGTGTGTAGCCACACTGTTGTCAATAACTTTGAACAAACTAAAACTCTCAGACCTTCAGACAGGGTGGAAATAGGCTCACATGTTTGGACCTCCACAGAACTTTTCTTAGACAATCATATGAATGAACAAAAAAAAATTAATTCCAAGGGTGCCATCTGGATGCTGAGTGCTTGGTTTGCTTGGTTCATACACTAACCAAGCCTCAACTTCTTTCAGGACAGGTTGTAATGGTAAAAATAAAATGCTGCAGATTTCCAAGTGGCTGCAGTGGCAGAAACACTGAAGGTCCCTGAGTGGTGGCAGGCAGGGGGTCCCAGGCAGGGACAGCACATGAGAACACGCCGCAGGTCTTCAAAGGTGGCTGGTCATGGGTGGTGAGCCAGGTGTCAGTGGTGGACAAGAGACAGACAGATAGGCATGCCATGCAGAGTGAGGTTGGATATTTATTTAGTGGGATATGGAAGTATGGAAGGGAAGGGGGAGAAGGATAAGAGCAGAGAGAGAGAAAGAGAGAAGAAAGAGGAGAGGGGGAAGAGACAGAAGCTGCCTCTTCGAGAGGGAGAGGGAAAAAAGGAAAAGACTCAGGCTGCAATCAGGAAGGAAGATCTGGAAGGGTAAGGAGTGGGTGTGGCTTGTCTCTTAAAGAGACAGAACAGATCATGACACAGGTGAGATTAGCTACGATGCTATGCCACTTTTGCATCAGGCATAGTCCATTCTCACAAGTATCCAGTACCACAGAACTCCACAGACATTGTTTCTTTTCCAGTCAGATTTCCCCAAGTAAGCTATTTGCAAGTTGTATCTAATCCTCAAGGTTCTCCTGGAGACAGGCTAACCACATACACAGCAAGCAAGGTCATGATATTTTTATCCATATTGTTGTATATATACTTCATATTTATTTTAATAACTTGAAAAGGATGGATAATTGAATCCTGAAATCTGAAGGGACAGTGAAATCAAGAGCTACAGTTTGGCTGTGCTTCTATGGAATAGAGCCTTGGAGGTGGCCCAGGAAGCTCTGAAGAAGAGCTGGAACTGAGTATGAAATCAAGAATGCCCAGAGCTATGGTCTCATGGGGACTAATACACGTTTGTAGGTTTATCCTACATCAGTTTTTCTTCTGGAAAAACATATTAAAGTAATTTTTATGTTACAAAGGGGGGTGCTGCCTTCTTGCTCATGTCAGCCTAGATCCAGGAACCTTCTATCTGCTTTCCTTTATTTCTGGGTACAGTTACTGTAATGGATTAAGTAAAATTCTGTGGATCCCCGAGTGGCTGTAGCATCAGAAACGCTGCAGGTCTCTAAGCAGCAGCAGTGGGCAGCGGGTCCTGAGAGCAGCCAGTCCCAGGCAGGGATGGCATAGTTCCCCAAGTGGCTGTAGTGGGCCACAAGGGGCAGTGAGTTCCACAAGGAGAAACAGACAGATGGGCATGCCATGAGACCACCCCGCAGGTCTCCGAAAGTGGCTGGTCCTGGGCAGGGAGCTATGCAGCGGGCAAGAGACAGAGACATGGATAGGCACGCCATGCAGAGTGAGTTGGATATTTATTTAGTGGGTTATGGAAGGGAAGGAGAGAAGGGAGAAGAGCAGAGAGAGGGGCAGAGAGAAAAAGATAAACAGAAGGGGGAAGGGGAGAAGTGGGGAGAGACAGAAGCTGCCTCTTCAAGAGGGAGATGGAAAAGAGAAGGGACTCAGGCTGGAAGCTGAAGATCAGCTTGCCTCAGCTGATGGGGGAGGGAGTGGGCATGGCTTGTCTCTTAAAGGGACAGAGCAGACCATTACAGTTACCGCTTAGGTTTAATTCATATGAGGGCATGTATGAAGCTATGTAAAATCTGAGTGCGTATGTGGAAGAACAGAGAGACATTCTGGTTTTCATTTAGGTCTGGGAATGATTTGGCATCAGTGTATAGAGGGAACATTTATTTCTAACCACATCTTAGAAGTAGATATTTGAAATTGCTAAATTAGTAATACCATTTCCTCCACTAGTTAATTCTGAAAAAACACTAAAAAGAGGGACTCTGTATTTATTTTATTATTTTACTCTGTTTATTTTAACTTTTTTGAAACAAAGTCTTCTGTACATTACAGGCTGAGCTCAAATATGCTATAACATGGAGGGTGACTTTAGCTTACAGTCCTCATGTTCTTACTTCCAAAATCCTGGGACTGCAGGCAGGCTACAGTTCCTAGTTCACAGAGTACTGAGGATGGACCCTAGGGTGCTATGCATGTTAAGCGAGCCTCCCACAAATTGATCTGTATCCCCAGGCCAGACACTGTATTTTAATTCCTTCTTTGTTTCTCAGGACAAATTGCTCCTTTTAAAGTCATTAACTCAAAATGGTAATATTTCTCTAAGTTTTGGATTAAAACAGGAAATCATGCTTTGATCTAATTTGGGAGAAAGTTGCTGGGTTCTGATATTGTGAATATAGTTACATTCTGAAATGTAAGCTATATAAAATGATAACGTAATATATACAGAGATTTGAAGAGGAGAGAATACTAAAGTTTTCTTTCAGGGCAATGAGCATAAGAAGGGAATAAATAGAAGCCTCTTTCATATGATTGTTGCAAATGAAAGAACCTGAATATGAATCAATGATAAGGTAATATGGGGGGATGATCAAGGCAATGAGAAGAGCTGCTAAGGAAAAGGTGAGTATCATGCCTGAGAAGTTTAAGTCTGATGCCCTGGTCCTGCATTTCTCATCAGGCATTTATGCTTTGTTTTTTCAGGCACAGGGACATATTAGAGGTCTTTGCATTAGATATTGTAATATTAATATTCAATTTTTGAAATATTAAGTTAAAAGCACCACCCCAGCCCCTGGCCTGGAAGTTGCCTTGGTCTGGACTCCACCTCTGGGAAAGCCCTCCTAACACTGACCCCTCCCCAGGGAGGATCAGGACCACTCCCATAGGCTATTTAGGTTTGTTCAGGAAAAAGGTGCACATGGTCTTTGGGTTTTGTGTGTGCTCTCCCTCTCTGTCTCCCCTATGTTCCCAGCCACCCTGCATTCATTAAACATGGTCTAATCTGGTCTAATTTGAGTTATTTTGCATTGGCAGAGAGGCTCTTTTTAAGATTTTTCCTAATGATTGTATTTTTATATACTATTTTTCCTGCTTCTTTTTATTTTAGCCAAAAGAAAGGAACAAGTTTATTGATATATAGCTCCATTAAATACAAATCTCACAGTACAATGCTATATGTTCTATTAGCATTCCTGTTGGTTCCTAAAACCAATTCATTCATAGACTTTCATTCCCACCGTTCCACATGTGGCATAAAAGGGGTGATTTTCATTCTAAATGAGAAAAGGAGCTAGAAAAATGACAGCATTTAAAAACAAGGAGTTGGTGACCATTAATTTCTGTTTCGAATTCACTAGGCAAAATTTCATTATCTGCTTGCGAGTTTTAGGACCAATTCAAGGTGAGTCATTAAGTTTGGGGAACTGCACTAATATTTTAAAATAGAGCTAACTTGTTTAACTGTGGGGGTGGGGTCCTGTAGTTAGACAATCCTCACTCTGACTCCAAAAGCAGAAACTAGGATGCCCTTGTCAACAAGTCTTAACTTCTGGAGGAAGGTAGCCACTTAGATGAGCAAGGATTCCAAATGCTGCATTTCTCGGAGAGCAACTCCAGCTTCCCCGGGGACTTCACCTTGAGCTTGGTGTGCACTCGTGCCATTCTGGACAGCACATGTGTTCTGCTTCTGACAAATCCCTCTCCCAAGGTGGGTGAAATCAGTTAATTACCTAATCATATTCTGTGTAGACAAGTGCATCTGATCTCACCTGGGGACAGGAAAGTGACACTGAAAACGGCCCCTTTATCCCTCCTTCTTCTAACTGATTTCCTCATGTGTAGAGAGTTCAACCCAGGCAGAGTAGCCCTTTGCATCAGCGTTCACCCAGGATAAAAGCTTGTACCACCTCTATGGTCAATTTGTTCCAAAGTTGAAGGAAATGAAGCATATAGGTTCAGGAATAGCAACTTTTGGATAAATGTATAGTATATATATGTATGGTATATATATATATATGTATAATATATATGGATATATGAATAGTGACGTTGTATGACACATTTTAAGAGAATAATTTAGAAAGAGAATATTTTTTGCTGATGTTTATAACTCTAATCATGAGCACCCAAAACTGCTGATAAGGACTTTGCCTTTTGTGACTTAGAGGTGTCAATTGCTAATTGGATTAGCTAGCCAGCCTTATCAGTTTTCTATTCAGAATGTCTTGTAATGACACAGTGCCATGTTATGAAGTGTTGTGGTAGAAACAACAGAGGTCAATTAGAAACACATCTGGAGAGACTGAATAATGCCAATAATCACATTTTTAAAAGAAAATATAAGGAATTAAGCTGGACATGCTGATTTTTATTTTTAAACTTACATATAAATAAATGCATAAGTAATAATACAATGTATTTAGTGAGTTGTTCTCATTGAAAATAGCATTAATGAAACAAAAACACTGACGAAAATTCATACATATTGTTTTGCGATGACTCAGTGAATAACAATAATATTAATTCATAATACTGATATTGTCATAGATCTGAAACAGGTAAAGAGTATCTCAAGGCAGGGCAGTGATGGTGCATGCCTTTAATCCCACCACTAGAGAGGCAGGGGTAGGCAGATCTCTGTGAGTTCGACTAGCCTTGTCTACAAAATTAGTTCCAGGACAGCCAGGGCTACCTCTCCCCATCTTACCCTTCATCTACTCCTCAGAGGAGGTAAGGTCTCTCTTGGGGAGTAAACAAAGTCTAATATACTAAATTGAGACAAGACCAAGCTCCTTCCCTCTGTATCAAGTCTGAGCAAGGTATCCCACCATAGGGAATGGGCTGTAGCACAGACACTGAGGACAACAATTAATATATTGAACCTCTTCAAACTGAGAAGCAGTAAGGCTTCTGTAATGCAAAATACACTGTCAATAAGACAAAGCAGCATCCTGCAGAATGGGAAAAGATCTTCACCAACCCCACATCTGACAGAGGACTGATCTCTAAAATATATAAAGAACTCAAGAAACTAAGCATCAGAATATCAAACAATTCAATTTAAAATGAGATACAGATCTAAACAGAGAATTTTCAACAGATGAATCTCACATGGCCAAAAGGCATTTAAGAAATTGCTCAGCATCCTTAATCATCAGGAAAATGCAAACAAAAATGACTCTTGGAAATCATCTTATACCTGTCAGGATGACTAAGATCAAAAACACTGATGAGAGCATATGCTGGGGAGGATACAGGGTAAGTGGAACACTTCTCCACTGCTGGTGGGAATACAAACTTCTACAGCCACTTTGGAAATGAGAATAGTGGTTTCTCAGAAAACTGGGTATCAATCTACCTCAAGACCCAGCAATACTACTCCTGGGTATATACTCAAAGGATACACAATCATAACCCCAAAGACATTTGTTCAACTATGTTCATAGCAGCATTATTTGTAATAGTTAGAACCTAGAAACAACCTAGAAGCCCCTCAACCAAAGAATGGATAAGGAAAATGTAGTACCTTTACACAGTAGAGTATTATTCAGCAGTAAAATACAATGACATCTTGAAATTTGCATGCAAATGAATGGAACTAGAAAAACCAAGCCTGAGTGAGGTAACCCAGACTCCAAAAGACAAACACGGTATGTACTTACTCATAAGTTGATACTAGAAGTAAAGCAAAGGATAAACAGGCTACAATCCACAGCCCCAGAGAAGCCAAGTAAAAAGGAGGACCCTAAGAGGGACACACATGGAGGGCCCCAAGAAAGGGAAATAGTTAAGATCTCCTGGGTACTTAGTTTTTTTGCATGAGCACATTGATCCTTAGAAGGTAGTCTATCAAGATGAGCAGTGTCAGTTGTTCTGCTGTCTCTGAGCTGGTGCGTGTTTTTCTGCTACATCTTTGTAATTTCTCACCACTCTCAGCACTGAGAACTCATTTGAACAAGACATTTATGCAAAACGATCATGCCAATAACTGAAGGGTTGAAAAGTTCTCAACTATAACTGCTTGGCAACTTATCAAGAACAAAGTAAAATACCTTTACACATGAAGAGAAACACCTTGTTTTACCAAGACCTTGACTGATGGACAGACTCCCAAATTTTAGCCCATTCCACCATAAAAATCTGTACAAGCTGTGATCACCCTGGACACCTCTGGCCAGCACATGTTCCCTTCAGCTCTAACTGGTATCTTGATTTGAGATATCTATATAAGAGCCTTGCCTGCCTTATTCATAAGTTGCTTGGTCTCATTTCTTTTTTTTTTTTTTTGATCATAGTCCTTTATTATCAGATTCATTTGTTCTTTCCCATTCCATTCTTATAATAAAAAAAATCCCTGTATTATTCAATCAGCTATTTTCTCATTTCTACTATTTCTGTGACACAAGATCCCATTTTTGTGGCAATGTTGCCATCCATGTCTTGATATATGTTCTATCTCTTTCCATATTTACTCAGAACTTGGCCTTATTAACATATTTGACCAGTAGGCTGGAAGAAGGTATGACACAGATCTGCCAAGTCTTTTTCTATGGGTTTACCCACTTTCTATTCTTGGACCTCTGCTGACCAACTGAATGAAGATGGTCTGTTGGGGTTGAAACACTGCACACATGCAAGCTAACATGTCTGAGTCATTGAAATATGACCCTAATCTGGTGGGTTAGCCTGCACAGTCCTTACAAATGATGTTTGCATAAAGTCTGGTATGCCCAGTCTATAGCAAAACTACCCAAGTCTTACATCACCTATGAAAATGTGAGAAAAACAGCTGAATTATATTCTGAATTGTTTTATTATTTGTAAAAAAAAGTAAACTCACTGATACATGTTGATATAATAGTGATTATACCCAAAATATTTTAACTTACAGATGGTATTGAAATGTTTAAGTACTAGAGTAAACATGAGAGTACTTAGAAACACTATACTGTTCACTTCCTACATTGAGAAAAGTGGGATCCAGTGACTTAAAAATGACTTGTTTGAAGCTAATGAATATCAGGCTTGCTAGAGCCTGCATTTCCTGGCTTTTTCCAGGTCATTTTGCTTCTATACTATGTATTGTGTTTCCAGTTGTTTATGAAAAATGTCTTCATCACTGTTGTCTACAGGTGAAGAATTTGTTTTTAATGCCAAAAAAGACTGTGTTACATGCATTGACCTATGCCTATGTCTTCTTGACATGAGTTCCTATTTCAGATTGTCAAGAGTGCTTTGCACATTCCTGTGCCATATTCAGGAATGCATCCCTAGTTCTGAGCTTATTAGAGTTCTAATCCTTAACTAAACATTCACCGACAGCATGCTCGCTTCTTCGTTTCTTCAATCATCAAACATTTAATGTTTGCTTACTATAATGTAGCCTATTAGAATTCTTGGCCAATGGGGCAAAATAGTCACAATTTGCATAGTCCTTTTGTTTTAAAACCAAGCCAGTCCTGGAATAACCATTTCCACAAGAAGTCACTTAACTGAGAAAAGTATGAATTAAGAAAAGCAATTTATGTGACTGTAGAAACTGTCAGGGAGCAAGCTCCTCACAAATGTTTCTCTTTCTTGAATCCCAATCTGGTAGAAACAAACTTGTAAGAAAAAAAGAGGAAGAAAAAGAAGAAATGTAATGAAAATTTCCCTTTATATTACACTCACTCTTCTAAAATACTTAACATGCCCCTCAGAAAGGGCCACCTTTGATCTTACCTCTGTGTGTTTCATACCACACCCCACTTCTAGAACTCTGGAAATGATACATTTTTAGCTATATGGTTACCTTTCCTCTGCCATGATACATTTCAGAGTCACCCAAAAGTAACTTAATTTGCAAAAACTGAAAGTGATATGGTTGTTTTACTAACATTCTATCTTTGAGTTAACTAAATTAAAAGGAAAATGATTTTTATCAGACAGGAAAGGAGTTCCATGTCTTTTTATAAGTATAATTGACAAATAAAAATAAAGTCTATAGCCTGTTCTAAATGCATAATAGCATTACACAGAGAGATGTAATGAAACAGGAACCACCCCACAGCTGATTAGCATCCTCGCTTCACACAGTATTCTGCATGACAAGAACAGGAAAGATGGACTCTGAGCACATTTTAAGTATGGAGCACATCACTAACTGCAGTCATCAGGCTGCAGAGGCTACAGAACTTGCTTTTCCTTGCAGAACTTTACCTTTGTCCTCTCTGTTAGCACTGTTCCATTCTGTTAATGCTGCTACAAACCACTATCCTACTCTCTGTTTCTACAAATCTATTTTACTCCCCATGTAAGTAAGGCCATGTGGCTTAGTTTGTTTAACACAATGACACCAGGTTCACATATGAATATAATTCTATTACAATTTATGATATACATATATATAGCATATTAACATTTTATGTATCAGTCATTAACAGCTTCATTAGCAATACAACTATTTCTTTGAAATATCAAATACATTTTCTTCCGAAATGAACCAAGAGTAGCATAATTGTTCATATGGTGATTTCATCTTTCATTCTTTGAGGAACCAACATTCTGTTTTGTTGGGATGGCTAAGCTGACACATATGCCAGACAACACTGCACAAGGTTTCTCTTTTCTCTCCATTCTTGACAATATTTCCTATGACCTGTCATTTTGATGGTAGCCATTCTGATAGTAGTATGTAGGCATAATGGAGTGATCTGTGTTTTTATGGAAATTAGAGGCTTCAAATATCTTTAAATTCATCTCTTGGTCTTCCTTTGAGAAATATCATCAGGTCCTCTATTTTTAAATTTGTCACTTTTTGTTATTATTAAGCTATTATGAGTTTCTTATATATTTTAATATTAATCCCTTATCAGCTATGTGATTAACATTTTTTGTTAGGGTACAAAATATCACATCTAGAGACTTAAACATGCTAGGCAAATATTCCACTATTGAACTATATCTTACCTAGATTTTGTGGGTGGGGTATAAAGTCTTGCTAAGAAGCCATGGGTACCTCTAAGCTTGTCATCTTCCTGCTGCAAGCTCTAAAGTACTGGAAACACATGTGTGTGCCACCTATAAATATTTTCTCCTATTACATGGGTTTTTTTTCAATAATTTAAATATTTCCTCTGCAGTGTTTGTTTGAAGCAATCCTGTTTGTCTGGAGACCTATATTTGCTTTTGTTGTTGATGTCCCAGGGTTTGTATCAAACAAAACAAAACTAAAAGCAAAGAAAACTTGTAAGAACCAAAGTCAAGAGGTGTTTCCCTCTGTTCTAAGAAAGATCATTCCCAAATGAAATATCTTAATATGCTTTGAAGGGAAGAAGCAACTATAAGGTTTGGATTTGCAAAGGATGGTCTCCAGTGCCTTCTTAAGCGGTTAACCATAACTGTTGGACATTCAGATTCTTGAGTTCTGCCCCTGTAAAAAGGACAAGTACACCTGGACAGTACATTCCAGGAGAAGTGGGGTGAACATCTCCTGCAAGGTTGACTTCTATAGATGAAATCTTTGCAACATAGTCACTTAAACAAGACCTGAACAGTGATAACACCAGTTGATAACAACATGGATGGAAGGAATATCACAAGATTTTCTCCTAAATGAAGATCTACAGGCAATTAATGGCTACTGAGCAAGTGAGAATCAGTCTTCTCCAATGATGAGACCCCTGATCGTTTATCCAATCCCAAGGGGTCTGTCCTAATTATAAATACATATAAACAACACTAAATGGACTCTGCAATTTGTATATAGGTAACACATGATAATTAAGGAAGAATGAGTCATTAACTGGAAAAGTAGTGGGAAGGTCTCACACAAACAGTTTGGTAAAAGCAGCTTTCCTATCATTTTCTTTGAATGGAGTGGTGTTTCTTGGTGAAAGCAAATTTGAATTAAATAGCATGTCTTTGTCCATAGATAAGAAATAATGTAATTTGACCCTGGCCTCTGACTAGAATACAGTTTAAAGTGAAATAAAACTAAAGATACAACCAGTGTGATGGCTCAGCAGGTAAAGGTGCTACCACTAAACCAGTAGACCTGAGGTTGATTTCTGAAATCCACTTGGTAGAAGGAGGAAAGAGACTATTACAAATTGTCCACTTAACCCACATGTGTGCTGTGGCATGTACACACACACACAACACATGTATGTATATATATACACACATACAAGCACACACACACACACACACATATATAGCTGTTATATAGAATTTATTTAAACCTGTTTATCTCTCTCCTGCAAAAACTGTCTTCTGATTTCCCTAAGATACCTGTTGCTTTCATGAAATCCATTAGTCTTCCTAAAACAGAAAAGTTAATGTTATTAACTAGTTATCTATAAATTGTAGTGCTTCATATTCTATTTTTCCTCACATTTGCATTTTAACTCAGTCCAGATGTAGACATCGGGAAGATCATTTTAGTGCAGATAAGGTAGAGGTAGAAGGGTCATGCCTTATTGAAAATAAGCCAAAGAGAATATTTTAGTATGAAGCTTTATGTTAAGGGAAAAGCTCCCTTCTACCTCCACCTTTTAAATACCACTAAAAGACTTTGCCATCTTTAGGCATTAATAAATTATAGTATCTTTTTTTGATAAAAGGGCTGAGAAAGAAATCAGAAAATATCACCCTTTACAATAGCCAAAAATAGCATAAAAATATCTTGGGGTAATGCTAGCCAAAGAAGTGAAAGAAGTGAAAGACCTGTTTGACAAGAACTTTAAGTCTTTGAATAAAGAAACTGAAGAAGATATCAGAAAATGGAAAGATCTCCCATGCTCTTGGATATGTAGGATCAACATAATAAAAATGGCATTCCTACCAAAAGCAACCTATAGATTCAATGCAATTCCCACCAAAATCTCAACACAATTCTTTATAGACCTCATAAGAACAATACCCAACTTCATATGGAAAGCAAAAAGCCCAGGACAGCCAAAATAATTCTGTACAATACAGGAAATTCTGGAGGCATCACCATCCATCCCTGATTTCAAGTTCTACTATAGAGCTATAGTAATGAAAACAGCTTGATATTGGCATAAAAACAGATAGGTGGACCAATGAAATCAATTAAAAAACCTTGATAGTAATCCACACACCTATGAACACCTGAGTTTTGACAAAGAAGCTAAAATTATACAATGGGAAAAAAAACACATCTCAACAAATAGTGCTGGCATAACTGGATGTCAACAGGTAAAAGAATAAAAACAGATCCATGTCTATCCCCATGCACAAAACTCAAATTCATATGGATTCTTTAATATAAGAATTCCTCAATGTAAATCTGACCACACTGAACCTGATAGAAGAGAATGTGGGAAGTAGCCTTCAATGCATGGGCACAGGAGACCACTTCCTAAATATAACACCAGTAGCACAGACACTGAAAGCAACAATTAATAAACGGGACCTCCTGAAACTGAGAAGCTTCTGTAAGGCAAGAACACAGTCAATAAGACAAAACAGCAGCCTACAGAGTGTAAAAAGATCTTCACCAACCCCACATTAGACAGAGGGCTGTTCTCCAAAATATAGGAATAACTCAAGAAACTAAATATCAGAACACCAAACAATTCATTTAAAAAAAAAATGGGATACAGACCTAAACAGAGAATTCTCAACAGAAAGATCTCAAATGGCTGAAAACACACTTAAAGAATTGTTCAAAATCCTTAGCCATCAGGGAAATGCAAATTAAAATGACTCTGAGATGCCATCTTAAACCTGTCAAAATGGCTAAGATCAAAACCACCGACGATAGTTTCTGCAGGAGAGGATGTAGAACAAGGGGAACACTCCTCCAATGCTGGTGAGAATTAAAAGTTGTGTATCACTTTAGAAAACAGTATGGCGGTTTCTCAAAAAATTGGAAATTAATCTAATCTAACTCAAAAACCGAGTAATACCACTCTAGGACATATACCCTAAGTATGCACACTCATACCACAAAGACGTTTGCTCATCTGTGTTCATATCAGCTTTATTTTTAATATCCAGAACCTGGAAACAACCTATATACCCCTCAATCAAGGAACGGATAAAAAAAATGTGATACATTTACACAATGGAGTATTACTCAATTGTAAAATACAATGATGTCTTGAAATTTACATGCAAATGAATGGAACTACAGAAAATTTTCCTTAGTGTTGTATCCCAGACTTAAAAAGACAAACACAGTATGTACTCACTCATAAGTGAATATTAGATGTAAAGCAAAGAAAAACCTGCCCACGACTCCAGAGAAGCTAGGTAACAAGGAGGATCCTAAGAGAAACATACATAGATCTACCTAGGAAGGGGATTAGACAAGATCTCCTGTGAAAATTGAGAGTGGGCATGGAGGAGAAGGGAGGGCAGAAGTGGGGGAGGAGAAAAGTGGAGGGAAGAGGTGAACATGAGGAAATGGGATGGTCAAGATGGGGGAAGGACAGAGAGGGAGAGTAAGAAAAGAGATACTTTGATTGTGGGAGCTGTTGTAGGACCAGCAAGAAACCTGGCACCAGGGAAATTCCCAGGAATCCACAGGATGACCTCAGCTAAGACCCTAAGCAATAGTGGAGAAGGTGACTGAACTGGCCTTCCCCTGTAATCAGATTGATGATTGATGACTACCTTAATTGTCATCATAGAACCTTCATCTAGCAACTGATGGAAGGAAACAGATGCAGAGATCTACACCTAACCATGGGTCCAAGCTTCCAGAGACCAGTCAAAGAGATAAAGGAACAATAATATGAGCAAAGGGGTCAAGACCATGATGGGGATAGCCACAGAAACGGTTGACCTGAGCTAGTGGGAACTCATTGACTCTGGATTGATAGTGGGGGAACCTGCATAGGACCAAACTAGAGCCTCTGCATGTGGGTGACAGTCGTGTTGCTTGAAAAGTCTTTGTGGCCACTGGCAGTGAGACCAGGATTTATCCCTAGTGCTTGAACTGTCTTTTTGCAGCCCATTCTTTTTGGGGGGATACCTTGCTCAACCTAAATATAGGGAGGAGGGCCTTGGTATTTCCTCAAAGTGATGTGTTAGACTTTGTTGACTCCCCATGGGAAAACTTACCCTCTCTGAGGAGTGCTGGTGGGTGGAAGTGGGAGGGAAGGTGAGAGGAGGAAAAGGAGGGAAGGGGCATGGGAACTGATCTAGGTATGTAAAATTAGAAAAAAAAATCGTTTTATAAAAATAAATTTAAATTTTTTCAAATAAATTATAGTATCATTTTTGATTAGATTTAATTTTATGTTCTTTAAGAAAATAATCTTAAAGATTATTCTTTGTTGATTTCTGATAATGAAAAATAACTATAAACGTCACGTTCTGCCTTTTTCATCTCTCCATAAATTAATGTTTGATATTCAGAACACTTAGTATGATAGGGCTTCTGGTGGACAATGCTGGAACATTGACCAGACTTCTTTCCATGATGAATAAACACTGGTGATAGGTCACAAATGATAAACTCTCAACATGTTATAAACCTCAAATAACTATCAATGGATGAACCCATCAATCAATACCCTAAGTACATAACAGGAACATAAAGGTTGTGCTGGTCAATAGTACTCGTGAACACAGCAGAACTTTACCTTACATTTGTGGTTTTACTTTTTTAAAAACTAAAGTATGGAATTTAAATGGTAATTGATATGGGATTTCCTTCTGTATGCTGTGATTAGCTTTAATGAATAAAGAAACTGCTTTGGACCTATAGCAGGGCAGAACTTAGGTAGGGAAAACTAAACTGAATGCTGGGAGGAAGAAGGCAGAGACAGAGAGAAGTCATGTAGCCACCAGAGACCAGATGCTGGAAGTTTACCTGGTAAGCCACAGCCGCATGGTGATACACAGATTAATAGAAATAGGTTAAATTTATATGTAAGAGCTAGCCAATAAGGAGTTAGAGTTAGTGGGCCAAGCAGTGATATAATTAATACAGTTTCTCTGTGGCTAATCGGCCAGAAACCAACAAGCCACCTCCTTACTACAAATAGTAAACTCCGGATATAGAGAACACTCATGTTTGTATTGCAACGTACACACTCAGCACAAACTGTCATTTTGGGAAAAATTTCCAAAGCATTCTTAAACCTACAAATCTACTCTTGCTTTCCCATTAAGAAATGGTAAATCTCACTGATCAGTTGTACTGAACATCATTTTGTCCTTGTAGGTACAATTGTAACATGCATGTCAACTAATCACCTTTTCTCTCAAAATAGAATGTACTATTTTTATCTATATCAAAGTTGTCCTCAATAATGTCAACATCAAAAATACATTTTGTTTTTGTTTTCTAATGACTAAATTAGGCAGGATACATGCAGTTGTAGAATTAAAAAAATATTTTCTTATCATTTTAAATTGTGGGTTTTTTTAAGCATGTGTGTGTGTGTTTTCACATACTAGTACATGTGATTGTAGAGGGGCCTTTGATTCCCTTGCAGGTGGAGTTACAAGCACTTGTAAGCCTCTGGAAATGGGTATTAGAAACTGAACTCAAGTCATTCACAAGAGAAGAGTAGAGATGTAACTGTTGCACTAGCTCTCCTTTGTCAGCCATTTCTTCATTTTACAGGTGGTCAATATGAAGTTATTATGAAGGGCATTTGGTGAACCTCATCTCCCAAGGTTTAACAGTTGAAAGGTGGTATGTGAAAAAAATGTTTTAGAAAACTGAATGTACACAGAAAATGTTAGTATTATTTGTGTTACCCATTTACTCAATAGATATTCACTGTGGTCCTCGTCAGGGGTGCAACCATGAAGAGCATTAACCTGGATTACTGGCTGCTTTGATCCTAAAATCTGTTCTGAACTGAAAACCAGCAGCCCCTTAGGAGAGATTTTTAAATGCCTGAATCTTTTCATTAACAGATGGACTTCCTCTAAAATGTGGACTTTCAAAACCAAAGATTCCAAGGCCAAGTGGCTTCTGGGAAATGTCTGATTTTCCAGGCAGACTGTGGATCAAGCATCCTTGCATTTGGATGGATGGTTTCCCAGGGGCCTTAAACAGATTGGGGCCAGCACTGGCACAGAGAAAGGCTGGAGAATAATCTCCTGGAAGCCTCCATTAGTGTTTGGTGTATGAACAGTAAACAATGCTCAATGTGGAAACAATGCATCACACAGCAGGTCCTAGAAAACAAGCAGAAGGCTGGCCACAGGCCAGGGCCCAGGGCCAAGTCCCTTGTCAAGGACAGCTCTTCTTGGAGAAATGACAATGGACTTGAAGACAGCAGGTACAACCTTACGAGGTAATAATATAAATTACACTCTGAAAATGAGAAGAATACTAAAAGGTGGCTTTGCTTGTTTGTCTAATAGTCATTTTACTTCTTTGGTACAACTTTCTTGATAGACAAAAATAAATGAATTTTATAAAAATCACAACAAAAGTCTTTGAGGAGGCAACCAAAGGCAAGGCCACTGGCCTTTATTGTTTTGTGAGTCACTTAGACTCCCCTGACCAATGAACCTCTCAAAGGGAGATTTTTCCATGTCTGACACTGAAGTTTTTGTTAAATGGTCTTAGTTCTTTTAGGAAGCATTATCACCTCAAGTGACATAACTTCACTTAATATATGCATGTATATATACTTATTTATTATTTATTTATTTTAAAATGAACATAAAGTATGTTTACCTATGGCTTTTTCAAACATCTTTAGTGTTGTTTCTTCTCGGTATTGCTCTCTCCGTCTCCCCTTCCCAGTTAAAGCCCCACCCTAATTTCTCACATGTTCCCTTTCACAGTCCCTTTGTCCTATGACCTCCTTACTTACATAGCTCCTCCCCTGCTGTCGCCCTTTCTACTTTCCTGGTTTCTGTGGTTATACCAGATTATAAGCTCACAACTAAATATTCAGAACCAGGATCCACAGAATGGGTGAAGAAACTGAAATACGTTATGCTTTCTTTTGAACTTTCTATGCATTTTTAGATTCCTATTTTGGCATATTGAGATACAAATAATACATTCAGTTTGGTATGTGGTGGGCTAGATAGGGACATGAGTTGTAACTCTAGGCTTGTTCATGACAGAAGACAAAATTGAGGAAGTCAAAAGTGATTTGACTTACATGAACATTTTGAACCCAATTTGGCTCATGTTTAAAATCTTGAAGTCTCAGTTTCCTCAATAGTTATCTTTCAGTTGAAAGGAATTTGAAAATTACTGTAGCATAGGGGTGTTATTAATGAGGACAAGGAACAATGCATTAGATTTAGAAAACAGATATTTGTGTCCTGTCTCTTAGCACTTTAGATAAGTTATATAACTCATTCAGGTTTCATTTCTTTAGCTTTAAAATGATGAAGTTAAAATCAATACCCTCATTGGTCTCTTTCTTGTCTAATGACCAAAAAGAAAATCTTCCTTCTGTTTTAACGTTAGTTATCCCCATTCACTGAAAAGAGAATGGCTTGTGGTAATTTAGCTGTAAATTAATTAAACACACAAAACTTTGTAATCGCTTTATCTGAAAAGCATTAAAGCCTTAAATAGAAAAGCACAAGACATTTTAACTTTGGTTGGTGAAGGCCCACAGAACCAGACTCATTTCTTCACTATCTATGCAATTTTCTCAGAAGATAAACACATTTTTCTCATTTTGAATTGTAATGACCAGTTAATTCAGGCAGCATAGAGCTAGAAACAGGGATAAATCATAGCAAACAAAAGAAAAACAAATTGACTGAAATAATTTTATGATGGGCAAACAAAAACCTTCATTTTCATAACTAAGCAAAGTCATTATGGGTAGACCTGATATTTCAATAGAACAGTTTACGCTGACTGCGTTCATATTTTTTTTCTGTGATCGTGACATCTGTGTAATCTGTATGCAAATGTATGACTAGCCAACAAACTCTTAGAGGGTAGTTGAGAATGAACTGGCCAGTAGGCTGCACTTTACACACCAAACAAGAGCATCACTAATCTTAATGTCCTACATTTATGCATAGAATCATAAATTTACAGAATTAGGAAACTCAGACTCAAGTTCTTTTTGCACTTAGGATAAATCTCCAACAACCAACAACCTCTACTTTGTCTGAGCCAGTGACCAGCATCTCATGTACAATCTAAACAATGTCTGTGAAATTCTTAATGAAAGTGAGTTTGTTGGAATTTAAAACCATAAACTGCTGGGCCAGTCCTTCACGTCAATCATTTCCTTTAAAGAAAAAATTAGACAACTGCAGTGTTAAATGCCTTTGACTTTACTAAAATACGTTATGCTTTCTTTTGAACTTTCTATGCATTTTTAGGTTCTTTAATTCTCTATTCCTAGCTTGTAATCAGAAGCTGCCATTTATGCATAAGCTCGTTTCATCACTTTACTCTTTAAATATGGTAATCAGAATGACCCATAATTAATTGGATGTGATCTGATAATTTTAAACCTTGGTAGAAATTACTGATTTCAAATTTTGCTTCCACAGAGCTTGAAGAAATAGAAAGTCATGTTTTTCCATAAGACTGCAAGTCAGACACTACTACATATGTATTTTTGTAGTTTGCTGATTTTTTTTCTGATCTAAAGTTAATAAGTTTAGTATATGACATTCTTCAACCTGACTTGCTGCTTAAATGTGCTCTGTTCATTTAATGCTTATAGTCACAAATATGCAAATCTATTCTGCCTATCATGTGTGTTAATGAGAACAATAATGGTCAGTACAGTACTTATGCAAACAATATTTCACTTTACGGGTGATTATCTAATTCCTTTATGACATACAGTGTCTCTAAATAACAGAAAAAACTGAAGATTTGGAGCTAACTTTATTTAGAATTATAGGTCCCCAATCCTGACAAGTGCTTGCAGTTCGTATCTTGAAATAAAGTACTGATATCTATCACTTATAAAATGATGAAGCTCCCACTTCCCTCATGTCACATTGACTTTTGTTGATTTTTGGCTCAGATTCCAACCACTGACACCAATTTGAATATGTATGATAGCTCTCACCGTGTTAGCATGCCACCCTTAAAGCCACAGTAGAATACCTCTGTAACTTTCGCACAGCTGTCAGCTTTACAGGGCTGTATTATGAAGCTAAGACCAGGAAGCATACTCCACAGACAATGGGAAGCATACATGCTTTACTCCTTCTCAGATCTAGCCCATGCTCAAATTAGTATCTGTTACCTTTGGGACTGAGTAGAAGTACCGTCCTGTATTTTCTTTTATGTCTTGTTAAAGTCCCTGCTCTCTCTATCCCTTTCTCTCTTCCTCATCTTTTACCTGCCACCTCCCTCTGCCTTTTCTGACATTTTCTTCTATCTCTGTCTTTATCTCTTCTACACATATTTGATGCAAATTCTTTAGCTTTAATCTGTAATTGCTACTTACAGTCTTTTCTTATTTCTTTGTCCTTATATTTTTGCCTTAGAAGAAAAGATCTTCAACTCCGTACTATTTTCTTCTGGTCATGGTATTGCTGTGGGTATATTCCGTCTTGATCTAGCTAAATTGACCATCCTGTACCTGAATACCTGCAATGTGGTGCCTCAGATACAAATACATCCCACAATTCTAATCACAGGGATTGTCTTCCACTTAGGTTTCTTTCTTTGGAATCTCATCCAGTTAGCTTTGTTTAAAGCCTTCTTTTCCTTCATAAAGCCCTTGCTCCACCTCACACCTTCTCTAGTGATACATGGAGATAGACACTGTTTAATTATTATTGGTATTAACCCTTTTTTTCTAAAATGCCCAGCCTTGTTATTAATATAATCTTTGTAATAACATAATTACCATTAGCCTGTTAGAAATCTTAGCATCAAGGAGCTCAATTAGAGCTATTAAGTGTGCTTTGGTAATGACATGATAAATGAGTAAAAATCACAAATACCAAGCTATTATAATCACATCTTCCTCAATGTCAAATAATGCCTTCATTAAGCCAATCCTGCCAAGTCCCTCATTGATTAGCATCACCTCCAAAAATGGTAATTCATAGAACTGATCAGCCATTAACTTAACATTTTTAAATGCCAATGCATAAAACTGTGCATTGCAAGAAGAATCCGGAAACTGCCTTTCAGATAAGGTTTTAAGATCATGTCAATTCTTAGATCATAATTGGTTGGCCCAAAAAGCTTCGAATGGTCAATTTTCTTCGGTCAAAGAAAAAGTAATTCACATTTAAAATTTATTTTCATCACATCAGATTCCTTCTTTACATTAATTCTTACCTCCATTCTAAATGATCTTTATTTTGTAGATAGGGACACCAAATCACTAAAAATAACAGTTATGTAAAGAAGCTAAGGAAGACTGCAGAGACGGTTCAGCCCATAAAGTGGAAGCACATGTGTTGGTTGGTCTCTCTCTCACTTTCTTTCATTCTTTTCTTTTTTTTCAACTTGATATAAGCATGGATTATCTGGGAAGAAACAACCTCAATAGAGAAAATACCTCCATCAGATTGACCTGATGATGTCTGTGGAGGCAGTTTCTTGATTAATGATTTTGCAATATGAGCTTGGGTTTATAACCTCCTGGGTTTGCAACACTGGATAAGTTATTTAACTCCCCACCTACAGTTTCTCCCTTTTCTAAAATGGGCATAGATGTAGTGCCAGTCTCTCAGGTCTATCTCCCGAATTCAGTGGAACTATTAGTTGGTGTAATGAACTTTTCCCAGGTAAACTTAAACAGATGTCTGTTCATACCATATAGAGCATCAATGACACACCAGGTTAAAATTACTAACAAAGCATGAATGAGGTGTTATTTACAAAAACGTGGGTGATTCAAGGCAGTTGCCTTTCCAAGAAGTCCACTTCAGCATAGGTGATTCCTTCCCCATAGCTCAATAAGTGGAGTTTTCACTTCAGTTAACTTTTCACACTCTATATACCTGTGTATCTCCCAGGACCACAAGATAATGTGAAATTTGGGCAGAACTGCATACACATTTGAGGGAGGCACAAACAAAGTGGACCTCCTCACTACAATTTCTTTCTGAGGGACAATCAACGGGCCTGATCTTGAGGGTCCAGTCTCTCAGAGATAATCATGTCTGAACTGATGAAGATAGTACCAGCATTTCTGTTCAGAGGACAATGTTCTACAACATTAGTATAGTTTCGGTACATTGAATAATTATTCTAATTATTATGAGTAATTATCACTGTAGATAAAACTTTTCAGAGAAATCATGGAGGAAGTTTTATAGTGGTTTAGAAAAATACTAGTAGTTTGGATTCTTTCTTCCCAAGAGAAGGTCAGGTGGTCTGTGGTGCAAGCTTGCCCCTGACTGTCCTGAAGATAAGTGAGTGGGGACTTACTTTCCCGACCGTGAGCAAACCCTGGTCTTTAATTACTCCTGGTTTCTCTTACCACATAGTGTGATTCATTCACTTAAAGTCACTGCAATAGTTGCTGTCATAACAAATGCTTTCCTGAGAGTCAGATTGATGCCCCCATTGTTTCCGGCTCATCGTAGGCCTGTCGGCAGTAATAGACTCAACCCAAACAAGCATATTTTTCACTCACAGCCTGCTTTTTATGAGCCCCACTGACAGCTCCTTAATAAATAATACATTCCTAAATGTTGCTAGGCTTTTCTCCTTATTAATAATTCCAGTAGCTTTCCCAAAGCTTAAGGGTTTTGTTTGGTCACTGGCTAGGTTTTTATTCTTGCCTAGTTTTCCCATTTTATATTTTTAAACAAATACCTGAACTGGGAGCTGTTACAACTATGATATGTTCCTGTTAGGTGTTCCAAAACTATGAGTTAGTACTCAGCATATATTGAGATATCTAGCAAGAAATTTCTGGTTCCAGCTTTTTGCTTTGTTTTGTTGTTTTGTCCTCACTTCTGGATCTTTTTGTCATGGGAACAAAAGAAAATGCTTGGCTCCAAAGAGATTTTAGGGATGGTTCTAGAAGGATACTTGACATGACGTTTGTAAAATGTATTCCAATTCTGACTAAACATAGGAAGGGTACTTTTGATATTTGCCATAAACATATATTTACCAATCTATAATAATAAGAACTTGTAACTTATCCATGCTGAAAGATATATTTATCATGAAAATACTTTTGATTCAATAATTCAGGAAATCACACAAAAAAATGTGAGAGAAGTCACATTAAAAAATGAGCAGATTCCTGGAGGATGGTACAAATACCATGTTTAGCAATAGTCAGGAGATCAGGTTCTCTTTAATTTTGAAGTACTTCAGCAGCCAAAAACCAAGTTGGTCCTCAAAGATTTGGGGTAAGCAAGTATAAAATTGCTTTTATATTTTCTGAGAGCTGATGAAACAAAGAGATTACCTGATACAAAGGATCCTTCAGCCCTACTTTTTTAGTTCTGAGGCCTGAAAAAAATGCCCAGGGCCCCAGAGAGGCATGAAAAGGGATGAGTTTCATGGCCCATTAGTCCCCTTTTCAAAGGTTACCTGAACTGCTTTAAGGGATTTGGGAGCTCAGATTCGTCTAACTTCCACATAGCTGGCAAAAGAGTAGATGTAGAAAGAGCAGCAGTTAGAGTGCCCCAGAGCAGGGTCCATCGGGGCCACAATAAAACCTCACAGATGGCAAAGACCCAGAGCACAGCCATTTGGCGATGCACCAAATTCAAACTGGTTTAAAATAGGACACAAAGATTAGAAAAAAAAAAGTTCCCTGACAAGCCTCCTCCTGTATAACTTGTTTCTCTCCCACTCTGGATCCCTCTCCTTAGTCACTCATTTTCTCCATATTATCCCCACAATTCTACTATTGCCCTGCTTTGTAAACTTATAGAAGTTCTTCCTGGATCAAATCAGTGCCATCAGCAGGTCCGTATTAGGACGATGGCTACCCTGGCTAGGTTCCTTACCAAGTCCCCTAATCTGTGGTCTCATCTTACTCATTATAGCTTCCTGCCTAATTAAAAGTGTCCGGCAGGTTTCCCCAAGAGCACATAATGGCAACTGATATGGGAGTCCCCTCCTTGTGCTGTGATTACCATTAATGAATAAAGAAACTGCAGTGGCCTGTTGATGGGTTAGAATTTAGGTAGGCGGAGAAAACTAAATGGAATGCTGGGAAGAAGAAGGCAGAGCCAGAGAGATGCCATGGAGCTGCCAGAGTCAGATGATGCCAAATCTTTGCCTGTAAGCCACTGCCATGTGGTGATATACAGATTAATAGAAATGGGTTAAATTAATATAAGAATTAGCCAATAAAAAGCTAGAGCTAATGGGCCAAGCAGGGATTTAATTAATACAGTTTCTATGTGATTATTTTGGTTCTGGGCAGCTGGGATGAACAAGTGCCCCTTGCCACAAATTAGCACCCACATAGAGAACTAAATCCATGTAAAACCCGAGAAGGCTTGAAAAGGAATTCTAGACAAAAAAATAAAGAGTTTAACAGTTTCTTGAAGTTTGCTGCTGCAGCTCCTTTAAGAGAGATTTTCCTGATTCAGTCTTAGCAGGAATAAAGCTGCAGCTGTTTTGAAATGCAGGCTTTCTGGGATGTGCTGCCAGCATATAATCCCAGGAATGCTGTGGTGTCATGCAGATATTCTGGAATGCTCAGGGTTAGGGACATCATTTAGGGGTTGATTATTACTTGTATAGGGTTGGGGGTTGGGGTGGAAATTATGTAGGACCAGAGAACTCCTTGAAAAAAATGGAAAATTAAATAGGATAATAGTAGATTAGTGTGAACTTACTCACACTAATAATAATAGTAATAATAGTAAGTAATAGAGTGAATACTTGTAATCTTCAACCACTTCAAAGATCTGTAGAACATGGCATTTAAATAACTTAGGGTTCTGTTGATATGAGACACTCTTGCTCCTGGCAGCACTGATCTATTCCCAAGAGAATGTTGAGCACCAAAGATACACGACTTGAGCTTGTTTCCTTATTGGGAAAACTGGCCTTTGGGCAAGGAACTGCCCATGCCTCAACCACTGACAAAATACATAATGTCCAGACTGGACAAGCAGGATACAAGAAAAAAAGACTGCCAAACCTTGCCAAGACAGGGTAAGATGGTCCTAAAAATTGTCCTGCCTTTAAAAATGGTCTATCAGTTACTCTAGGCCTTAGCCAAAGTTGGTTGCTTCAACATTGCAAATGAGACTTTGGGAGATTGCTCAGGTAGCCAATTGTCTCTGTCATATACTGCACATTTTGGAAGCTGCTTGATTGTACTTCCTGCCTACTCAAGTGATAGTATCTCCTTTCTCAAACCTTAGATGGGGTTAAAGATTAGATAGTCATAGTTACCTTTCTCTTATGGTCTAGCCAAGCCATTTCCAATGCAAACTTAGACTCCTTAGGATAGAATGTTTATTAAAGCATTTAGCATATGTTCTTTGCTTAATATTGTTTATGCTGGTAGTAATTCTAATCTTCATACTTAATATCTGTTCCAAATGTAGATAGTTTTGCATTGAGTTTGGAACTCTTTTATTTAGACAAAAGGGGGAGGTGATGGGGAACCTGCTTCAGCCAATGATCTTTAAGAGGCTGGACTAGGTTGGGGCATGACCTTTCGGGTACTCAGAGAAAACCACCTGCCCACCTAGCTTTCTCTCTCTTGTTCCCATGCTCCACACTTTGAGGTTGAACCTCCTGTACCTGTTCCACAAGTTTTTCCCTTACAATAAATAATAATAATTGGAATCTTTTGGAGATAGCTTGGGATTATTTGACTTGCTTTCCTCCTCCTTTTTTTACACATTCAGCTACATTTCAACACTTTGTATCACTGTAATCCACAGCACAGCACCAGTTGGCAGGATGATTACAAGGGTATGAGATGCACTGTCTCCCAGAGTCCTCTGCTGGCATCACCACAGGTTTCTGTAGTAGGGCATGCTCACTCACCAACACAGGCTTGTTGGCCTACCCTTGATTGTGCCTCTGCTCTCAGTCTTAACTTCCTACCTCCAAACCAGTACTCCTTTTACTTCTAAATAAAATTTGAACTTGGATTATTGAATCTCTGCCTACTTCTGGGAAAACCCAAACTAGAACATACATATATATTCTTTCTTCTGATAGAAATACTTATTTTTATTTTAGTTATTGGAATGCACTTAGTTTTTTCTAATTGTATATTCATTTTATGAAAGCTCATCATTGGTATCTATAGTTCTTTGTGCAAAATCCCTAAAATTGCTTTCTTTGTTTGTTTGTTTTCCTTGAGTATAGACACAATAAGTCTTATGCTGAACATGCCAAAATTGCATTGAGAATCCATTTGCAGGACTGTTGAGGAGACAGATGAATACATTACAGAATAGCACAAATAGGCATTCACAATCTAGTACCCTGGGGAACTTCAGTTTTTATGCTTATCCTAAGGCTACAAGGGGAGAAAAGGCAAGGTTACATGCATGTCCTATAGGCACAGCATCAATGAAGCAAAACTTCAAACCTGAGTGACATACTGAAAACCCAAATGCTGCAGTTCTCCTACTTGGTTCATACTCTTCTCAGGAACAACCTGAAAGCACCAACTTAGGAATCTTGGTAGCAATCAGACCCTTAAAAGGACTTAAGGTGGGCAGCAATGACTCTGTGGAGAGTGCTGGTCTAAGGTACTCTGGAGCTGATGTAAGTATGCACATCAAACCTGGACTTACCATTGATTTATAATTAACATGGCAGACAACTTGCCCTTTCACTAAGAATTCAAAATAAACACTCTAAATTTTACCCAGGACCTGGATCTCAGTTTAGAAGTGGTAATCATTTGTATTTTAGAATCTAGCAGTTTTAAACTAGATGTGTGCCTGTGTGCCAACCCATAACATTTCAATTCTTTACCTTCACCTTTGGTGTGTTCCTCCCCCTGTGACTGTTGTAATTGTTGAACATTATTTGCTTTGCAGTGTCCAAAATCAAATGAAGTTCATTTTTGTTTTCCATCTCACAGAGGCTGCTATTGCATTTTAAATTGTTTTTCCACTTTCAATGTAAACCACTCATTTGTGACTCTAATGAGAAAGCTAGCTTTTGAACAAATGGAACACAATTGAGACTTTCTTGTGTTTTTATGCCCACACTTGTGACTCGTTGCTCAGAATTCTTTCTCTATTCTAGACTAAGGCAAGTTTTGCTGTTTCCCTTTGATGACCACAGAAGTCTCTCAGTTTGAGAAATATCTCTAGGAATATTCTTTAAGAATATTCTCTACTTTGTCACTAAGCCCTTTCTAAAGCACTAATTAGTTCATATTATTTTTGCTAAGAATCATTAAATAGACCTTTCCGTAATAACTTACAACTTAACAAAACTTGCTAAGTTATCCTCAATGTGCTCTCTCAGTACCATCTCTACAGTCTTTTTTAAAAAAATTCTTCTTATATTATAGCAGCAACCTGGTATTTCATGTAGGTTTCTTAAATACTTCAGTTTTTATTTTAAAAATTTCTGTGTTTTTCTGTTAGTGATATCCTCAGAATGAAACAAAAAAAATAAAATGAACACAGATCTCACCACAAAATCCAAATCAGAAGTCAAAAGAAACAAGCAAAGGGCTAGTAAAACACAGACACGCACACACACACACACACACACACACACACACACACACCCCACACACATGCATACACGCACATGCACACATGCATGCACACACACACACATATACAAAAAACCAAACAAAGAAAAACGAGATTTTAAAAAAAGGCTACAAAAATACCATTGAGTTCATTTAATGTTAGCCTGCTACTACTTCTATGTATGGGGTCTCCCTAGAGTATTGTGACTATATCCAAAGAGACTCCTTTGGAGAAAACTGAGTTTTCCTTTGTCAACAGGTGGTGGCTAGTGACCACTTTCTTTTCTTTTCTCCTCTTTTCTTTCTTTTTTTCTATTTTCTTTTCGGGGGGGGGTTGAGACAGGGTTTCTCTGTGTAGCTTTGGAGCCTGTCCTGGAACTAGCTCTCATAGACCAGGCTGGCCTTGAACTCATAGGCATCTGCCTGCCTCTGATACTAAGAGCTGGGATTAAAGGCATGTACCACCACTACCTGGTCCACTTCCTTTCCAAGATCCTCCTCTACCACATAATCCCTTAGTAGGTACTTAACCTCAGACTAAAGCACACATATCAAAGATTTAAAAGCTAAAATCCACATATAAGATAAAACACAATATTTGTCTTTTGAGGTCTGTGTTACCTCACTCAGGTCTATATTTGCTAACTACTTCCATTTACCTGTGCATTTCATAATTTTATTTTTTCTCAACAACTGAATAGTATTCCAATCTGTAAACGTTCATATTTTCTTTATCAGTTTATGAACATTTCTACTGGTTCCAACTTCTGGCTATTTGAATAGTGCACCTGTGAGCATGGATGAGCAAGTGTCTCTGTAGTAGAATATAGAATCCTTTAGGAATATGCCCAAGAGTACTATAGCTGAATTTTGAGATATATCTATTCCTAACTTCCTGGAGAAAATACTACACTGATTTTCATAGTGGTTGTATCAATTTGCACTCCCTTCAGCACGGAATAACTGTTCCTCTTTCCCCACATTCCCCATTCTCAATAGCCATGCTGTAAGTTTTTGTTTGGTTTGGTTTTGATTTTTGGTGTTTGTTTGTTTTTTGCTTTTTTTGTTTAAATCTCAGTCATTCAGACCTGTATAAGATTCAATTTTAATGTAGACTGAATATGCATTTCCCTGATGGGGCATTGATTTCTTTGTTTCTCAGGCATTTATGTTTCTTCTTTTGAAAAATCTGTGCTGAGTTCCAAGTTACTCATTTAGTTGTTTTTGTCATTAGTTTTATTAGTTCTTAATATGCTCTACTAATCTTCCCTCAGCAAAGATCTTTTCCCATTCTGTAGACTATCTCTTTGCCCTAACGATGGTACCTTGTGTCACACAAAACTTATCAGCTTCATGAGGTCTCATTTATTAATCCTTGGTCTTAGTTCCTGTGCTATGCTATTAGTATCCTCTTCAGCTAGCACATCAATGTGCCAATGAGTTGAAGCTCACTCTTTTCTATCAGATTCAGGTTATCTGGTCTTATGTTGAGGCCTTGATACTTGGGGATTGTGCTTAATTTATATATTACTTTTAGTAGGATGACCATTTTCAAAATATTCATCCTAATGATCCATGGGTAGGGCTGAATTTTCCTTTCTTTTAATCTTCTTCAATATCTTGAATTTTTTTATACAAGTCTTTTATTGTCTTGGTTAGATTTATCTCAAGATATTTTTGCGGGTATTGTGAAAGGTATTGCTTCTTTCTCAGTATGTTTGTAGGAGGACTACTGATTTTTATGTGCTAATTGTGTATCCTACTCTTTTCTGAAACTGTTTATCAGCTGCAGAAGTTTTGTGCTGTAGTTTTAGGGTCTTTTGGGTATAATTTCATATGTGTTTTGGTCAGTGTTATATTGCTGTGAAGAAACCTCATGATCATGGCAATGCTTATTTAAAAAAAATTTAACTGAGGCTACTTACAGTCTCAGAGTTTTAGTTCATTATTCACTATCATCATTACAGGGAACATAGCAGCACACAGACAGATATGGTGCTGAAGAAGTACCTGAGAATTCTACATTTGGATCTACAGGCAGCAGCCAGAAAAAACCTCTGGGCCTGACTTGGGCTTTTGAAAACTCAAATTCCAAACCCAGTGACATACTTCCTCTACCAAGACCACAGCTATTTCAATGAGCCACACCCCCTAATTCTTCTCATGCAACTTCACTCCCTGAAAACTAAGCATTTAAATATATAAGCCTGTGAGGGCCATTTTTTGTTGAAACCACCACAAAATGCAAACAATATAGTTTGACTTCTTCCTTTCCTACTTGAATCCTCTTGATCTCCTTCAGTTGTCCTTTTGGTTATCTAAGACATCAATACTCCAAAGCATACAAAGCATAGGTATGGAGAGAGTGACCATCCCTTTTTTTTTGTTGCTTCTGATTAGTGGAAATGCTTTGAGTTTCTCTCTCCTTAGCTTAATATTGGCTGTGAGCCTGTTAAAAATTGCATTTATTATGATGAAGATTACCCCTTGTTTCCCTAATCTCTGTTTTATCGTGAAAGTATGTTGAATTTTGTCAAAGGTCTTTTCTAAACATAATGTGAGATTATTATATGATTTTTGTCTTTTAGTCTGTTTAAGAGATTACATTTATTGACTTACATATGTTAAACCATCCCTGCAATTTTTGTTGAAGCCTACTTGATCAAGTTGGATAACCTTTTGATGTGTTCTTGGATTCAGTTTACAAGTATTTTATTACAAAGTTTTGCATCTATGTTCATAAAAATATTGCTCTATAATATATCTGTTTTTTGGTTTGGTTTTTGTGAGGTTTTGGTATTAAGATAAAAAAATGTCCTTTTAGAAAGAATTGGGGAATTTTCTTTCAGTTTCTATTTTGTGAAATAATTGAGAAATACTAGCATTAATTCTTCTTTGAAGGTCTGGTATAATCTTGGGTTTTTTTTGTTTTGTTTTTTTTTGTTATTTTTGGTTGGGAGACTTCTAATTTTTAATTGTTTCTTTTTCTTCAGGGTTATAGGTCTATTAAAGTTGCTTATATAGTCACAATTTAACTAGTGTAGAGCATAGATATGAAGAAATTTTCCAGTTTAATGGAGTACAAACTTTTAAAATACATCCTTATTACTCCCTGAACTTTCTCAGTGTTTTCTCAGTGTTTGCTATTTTGCCCTTTCATTTCTATTTTTATTAATTTGTTTCTTCTCTTTGTGCCTTTGGTTAATTTGATGAAGTGTTTGTGAATCTTATTGATTTTCTCAAGGAACCAACTCTTCTTTTCCTTGATTCTTTCCATTGGTATCTTCTTATTTCCTCTCCTCTTCCTCATCCTCTACTTCTTCTTCTTCCTTTTCTTCTTCCATCAATTGCAGTCCTGAGATGGAATATTTCTTCCCTTCTCCTATTTTCAGATGTTATTTTTTCTTACAGTTCTTAAGTTTCAGGTGTGTTTCTAAGTGACTATGGGTAAGTGTAGAGAGATCATAATGGAAGATAGGAAGGATAGTGAAAACTGCCTACCTGAGTCCAGTCTATTGTTGCCACTGGGGATCCCTGGTAGAAAGTATTTCTGCAGATTAGTGACTAACACATAGAAATGGAGATAGACTAAAAAGAAGGCTGGGAGTCCTTGTGGGAAAGAGCTGGGCTAGGTCTGCACCAAGAGGTGGAGCCCCAAGAGAATGGAGCTAGGGTATAAGGAAGGGCTCCTACAGACTGCCTGCAGTACAACAAAGAAAAAAGTCTGAGAATACATGCATAAAAGTTATTCAACTTCTTATAAATAACTAAATGGAAAAAGGGAGCTTGGCTTTGCTGAGGAGCAGTTATTTCAGATAAAATTAGAATATCTTATTAATGTCTATTGACTTGTGGTTGCCAGAGGCCGTGGTGTTAAGGATATAATTGTTAAATGAATCACACCTAATAACATCATCCAGACAGCTAAAATCTCAAAAAAAAAACAATGCTGTTTAAGTGTACAGAAACTGCATATTACTTTTGTTCTCCTTTGAAAGTTTTTGTTTTTCTCTTTGGCACCAAACTTCTCTGGAGCCCAAAGCCTGCTCATGACATTGTCAAGCTGACCCCAGGCTAGGAATGTCTGTATTTCTGTTTAATTCAAAATAAGACTGTGAGAAATGGAGGAATGATGTATACATCAGGCATTCATAGAAAAGGGTTGAATTCTCATGATAGATGAAGAGCAAAATTTGAGAGGGTATGTTTTTATTTTGTGCTGGATGTCAGGTGTCTCTGAGTTCCTGCACCAAAGACAATATGTGTGGTTTCACGTCACTTCCCATCCCTCCATCAAACTTAGATAGGCACACTAGGAAATCTGTTGCTTTGAACCCAGAAACCACACTTTGGGCAATAGACTGATTCATGTCACATCAAAATACTCAAGATTCCATTACACTCACAGAAAACTACCTTGTGGGCAGAAGTTAGAAAACCATTAAAGACCAAATACAGACATTCCAACCATCTCATCTCCTCTCATTCACTATTTACACACTCCTGAACAACCTTGTCAAAATAACACATCACATGTTAGAGGATTTCAAAGGGCAAGGCATTTGCCTTCAATGTACCAGCATTCTGCCTAGACACAATTGCTGTTCTTAGTTTGTGTTCTAGTCTGCTTAGTTAATTAGAAGGACTTTAATCTCTCTTTACTGTGGCAATCATTTCAGCACTGAGAAAGTTCATTATCATCTTTCCCCTGAATTCTCTCTCTTAATTGTATAGATTAATAATAGAATTAAGTCCCAAAGTTCTGTCTACTGCACCGTTAATGGTATACATTTTTAACACTATTGTTGAGGTAGCATGTCAAAGCAGTATACAGCATTTAATAAATGCTAACTATTTTCTCACTATTTGAAGACAGTGCCATAGTCTTAAGTCGTTTTGTGTCTGGAATAAATGTTCTTACCAGTCTCATCAAAGGATTGCTCGGATTTGAGTTTCCTCCAATTAGCTGTTGGAGTTGGTGTTGGTGTTGGTGTTGGTGTTAGTAGGCAGTAGAGCCGCGGCCTTCTGAGAACTGCACCTCTTGGTTTTCTTTGTGTGACCTTTAGGTGAGCCAGTTTTCAACTTGTGTCCTTTGTTGATTTGTCTTTTACCTAAAGCCAAACACTTCATTTACCTCCCAGACTCTTTATTTTGTTTGATCTTATCCATTATTTTAAACTGTTATATACAGATTCTAATTTTTTACAAGTTTCTTTTGTAAAAAAAAAAAAAGTGAATACTAGACAAACATGCTGCTTATTTCATTCATGCTGTGCCAAATAAACAAAACCTCAACAAGAGGACTTGGTTGACTTTTCGGCATGTCTTTGTTCTTTTAGCTGGCACTGGGGATAGAACCCAGGAATTCTCACAGGTCAAGGTACCACTGAGTCGCACCGTTGACCATTACCCTTGACTGTGCTGTGTTATTACTGTGGTGACATTATGATACATTTATGCAGAGGTAAAACATTTTACTTCATTAATGATATTGCAGATACTATTTCTCCAATAAGAAGTATAATAGGAAGACTTGAATCTTAGCATTGATCAATCTGCAGTATGCTCTAAGAAAGAAGCAGGAATCCATAGTAAATGTGGAGGTAGTATCCTAAATGGGACCACTCTGAACCTTAGAATCTGCATCCTCACATTTGTGGGTGAGGCTAGGTTATGCAGCGCTGCAAATTAAGAACTCTGGGTTTAGTTAACAACTTGTTGAAGGAATTTTAATTTAGTTTTTACTACCGGCTTTATCTTACCCTCTCTTAGCAAATATATGTCTATTGGCACTTGAAACTCCAGGTTGTCAATTCAGCACTTAAATTGATTTAGCTTTTTTTTTTTTTAATGCATCACTCAGAACAAAGGAAGAGATCAATTTCACACCAGTCAGAGAGTTAAGATTTCACCTTCTGGCTGAATTCTTCCTGCACATCACTTCTTAAAAGATAATTGGAGAATCATGGACTAAGGTGGTTAAAGACTTACTCATTGACATGCATAACCAGAAACACTGATTGCCTGACTCTTAAGCAAAGCATTTGTTAAGACTTTAGACCCAGTTCAGCATTTTCAAGAAATTTAGAAAAGATGAGATCAGGAGAGAATGCAAGTGTAAGCAAAGCTTTTTACTTTGTGGCTGATATTCTCTAGGGTTAAAAGATCCCTCCTTGGCCCACCCCCATCCCTCCTGGCCTAGGAAGGAGTGCATTCAAAAAGACTCGGTTCTCAAAATGTTAATACATGCAGAAGAGATAGGTCCTGGTGTCATTGTTTGTGGGTTCTCCATCTGCCAACTTTCGCCGCCACATTCAGAGAGTCTGGTTTGATCATATGCTCATTCAGTCCCAGGCCAGGTGGATTGGTGTGCT
>PVIU01020776.1:0-33164 GCA_004026605.1 Ondatra zibethicus | reverse complement strand
AAAATTCTAAATTACCCAATTAAAAAATGGGGTAAGGATCTGAACCGAGAATTCTCAACAGAAGAAATTCGAATGGCCAAAAGATACCTAAGGTCATGCTCAACTTCCTTAGCGATCAGGGAAATGCAAATCAAAACAACTTTGAGATACCATCTTACACCTGTCAGAATGGCTAAAATCAAAAACACCAATGATAGTCATTATGACATTTTTAAATGCACATATCATGCACTTTGAATCAAATTTACCATTTCCAGTAGATTCCTTTATTTCCCCTTCCTGATCACCCTGGTCCCTCTACTCTTTATAAAACATCTCTCTACTATTTTCATGTCCTTTTATTTAAATCTAGGATTATTCTCATGAGGGAAAAATACAGTATTTTTCTTTCCATAGCTCATTCATCTTGACTAGCATGAATATTTTCAGTTTTTCCATTTTTCTTCAAATGTGGTTATTTTATGTGTACTGCCTAGTTTATTGTCACATTGACACAAGCCAGAGTCATTTGGAAAGGGGGATTCTCAAATGAGAAAATGCCTCCCAAAGATTTGCATGTAGTTAATTTTCTTAATTACTCATTGATGTATGACAGCCCAGTGTCTTGTGGGTCGTGCCTCATTGGCAGGTGGTCCTGGCTGCTATAAGAAAGCAGGCTGAGCAAAACAAGAAGAAACAAGCCAGAAAGCAGCATTCCTTCAAAATTAGCTGCTGCTTTCAGAGTTCCTCTGTGTTGGAGGTCCTGCCTTGACTTCTCCCAGGAATGGTTTCTGACCTGAGAGTTGCAAACTGAAAGAAACCCTTTCTTCTCCATGTTTATTATGGTGGTGGTGTTTTATTACAACAATAGAAGCCCTAACTAAGGCAGCATCCTTTCTTACAGTCAAACAAAACATCATGATATATGTTTGTGTGTGTGTGTGCACGCGCGTGAGCATGTGTATACATACATATCTGTGTATATATTATATATATCACATTTTAAAATTGATTTATCTGATGATATACATGGAGATTGGTTCTATATCATGCAACCAGTTCTGGTGTTTTACATCAGCTTGTTCACTAGTACCTAATTTGACTTAAGATATTTTCTTTCAGTTAATCTCCAGCACAATTTTCCCCCAGGGTGCTCCTCTGGTTATCATCCTAATGCTGCCTTTTTATTATTTCTTTTATTATTTGGAGATTATAATATTATTACATTATTTCTCACTTTCCTTTCCTCGTTTCAAACTCTCACATTTATCCTTCCTGGCCCTTGTTTCCTTTCAAACTCAGGGCTCTTTTTTTCATTAATTTTAATCAGTGAAGATATATATAATCTTATGCTTCTTAACATGTAAAAAATGTGACTATTCTTTTCTACCAGACTTTTTTCAAGTCCACTGTATATATAATCTGCTGGGTTATTGAATAAGTAATATACTCAGTGTCTTGTGTGTAACAGTCACTAATTTTAGTGGTAAAGAACAGCTGATAAAAGATAAAATCCCACACCCTCATGAATTTTCTAGCCCATGTTTGGAAACTGCCAATAAACAAATACAAAAACATTTATTTCAGATGGTTACAAGAGGTTTGAAGGAAAATAATGCAGGTGTGCTGGTGAACATGACACAAGCTAGAATCATCTGAGAAGAGGAAACCGCAATGAAAAATGCCTCCATCAGACTGTCCTCTGGACAAGTCTGTGAGACATTTTCTTCATTAATTCTTGATGGGGTGAAGACCCAACCCATTTCGGGTGGTGTTACCCATGGGAAAGTATTCCTGGCCTTTATAAAGAAGAAAATTCATTGAGTTATGAAGTCCAATCCAGTAAGCAGCATTCTTCCGTTCTTCCACGACCTCTGCTTCAGTTCCTGCCTCTAAGGTCCTGCCTAGGGTCCCTGCCCTGACTTCATGACAGACAAAATAAACAGTTATTTTTTTAAAAACCAGGTCGCTTTCAGTCAATGTTTTAACCACACTGACAGAAACCAATCTAGAGTTGCTGTAAAGGTGTTTGGACTGCGTAAAACAGACAGGAACTTTAATCGTAAATGAGAGGAGCCAGGGAAACCCTCACCGGAAAAGCAATATTGGAGTACAGAGCTAAGATGAGTGTTCAAGTGATGGAGGGATCACAGCAGGACATGCAAGACAGATGAAATAACAATCCCAAAGGCTCAGAGGAGAGCATACATTTAAGGGACCACAAAGAGGACAGAATTAGTCACAGCTCCACCAACCAGTTGAAGAGGCAAGAGGGACCAAGTTCACAGAGCAATTTGAAGACCACTGGATAATTTGTTATGGTGATGTAGAGACAATTTAGAAGATTTATTGTAAAAATAAGTTTATAATGCACGTTTCAGTTTGTTTAACCCTCAAGAAATAACACAGAAAAAGGAGGTTCTGTTTGGTTAATCCTCAAAAAAAAAAAAAGACCAAAATACCATGGACGTGCTTCAAAAGACAGCTGAAGATATGTGAAATGCTGTCTTCTGTGCATGGGATAGCTACTACAATCACAATCTCATAGCAACTGCAATCACTTATTCTGGGCACACAAGACGTTTCCTATCAAAACTAAGTCATGAGTCAGGGAGGAGTTTATGGGACCTTATACTTTAGTGCTGAACTATTGGTTAATGATTGATGTTCAGCATCATCATTAATAATAAAATTATAATAATCATCATCTATAGTTGTGTATTCACTGATGGCTCCTATGGATAATTCTAACCCCAAAGTCATAATAATGGCCCCGGTTAAACACAGTCGTTCAGAAACCAAAAGAAAGACATGTAAAGGGACTTATAGGGAGGAGGAGGGATTTTTCAGGAGAATAAAGAGAATTGTATAGATGGGGGGGTTGTCGGGACTAGAAAGAAGATAATAGAAATTGAGGGGAAGGGTAATCAGAACATATTCTATATGTGTCTAAAATTTTCAAAAGAACAAATTCAATTAATAAAATAGTTTATGAAGGTATACATTGTCTATAAAAATGTAACTACTTTAAAGTTTGATTCTATAAGTTTTGATGGCTACAGAAGGCTCCACAGGACTTTCTGGTCAGCCAGACTAGTAGAATTGGGAAATATCAGTTATGTTGCTGTTGTTTCAATTTTGGAGAGAGTTTTGAGATCTTTGACATTCTTTTTTTTTTTCTTTTTCTAGGCAGGGATTATCTGTGTAACAGCCCTGGTTATCCTGGAAATCACTCTGTAAACCAGACTGGCCTAGAACTCCCTAAAATATACCTGCCTCTGCCTTTTAAGTGCTGGGATTAAAGGCGTGTGCCACTGCTGCCTTGCTAAATCTTTGACTTTCAATTAATATTCAATCTCCCTGTTAGTTCTCAGAATTACAGCCTTGATTTTGGGTGCAATAAGTTTGAATATATAAGATAAATGCATTGAGAATAAATATTTCAGCATTATTGAATATTCTAACTCCTAAGAAGACTACGCATGCCTTTTTGAATCCAAAAACATGATAGATGCATTTGTTAAAATCTCTTTTAATTTTCCTCATCCATGTTTTATAGTTCCAATGTATGGTCTCATACATCTTTTGCTATAATTATCCTAGAATTTTCATTAATTTTAAGATGTAAGTATTATTTTTTAATGTTGTTTTCCACTTGTTTGTGGTAGTTCATAGAATAAAAAAGAACACAATGCTTATAAAATATGAGCTGTTATTAAATTCTCTTCAGAGTTTTTCTTAGGTTTTAGTAAGTTGCTTAGGATTTTTATGTGTGTAATCATATTATCTGTAGACAACAAATTTTCATTTACTTGTTTTTCAGTCTTTGCCTCATACATAGATGGAATACAAATAGAATTTGACAGAATGCTCCCTTCTCTTGGTGTTTGATGGACCTTTTAATACAGTTTCAGTAGAAGTGGTTAATGTTATAATTCTTCCCTGTTTTCATCATCAAGAATAATGTTAAAGCAAGGTGGTAGTGGTGCATGCCTTTAATCCCAGCATTTGGGAGGCAGAGGCAAGCAGATCTCTGCGAGTTCTAGTCCAACCTGGTCTACAAGAACTAGTTCGAGGACAGGCTCCAAAGCTACAGAGAAACCCTGCCTTGAAAAGCCAGAAAAAAGAAAATAAAAAGAATAATGTTAAAGTTATGTATTGTTTCATTTTTATCATCATCAGATTCAGAAAGTTTCTTATTACTCCTACTTAACTAAGAAAATGTTATGTCGTGAAACATCAGTAAAGTATATCCAATGAATTTCCTTCTCTTATTTCTTTACTGTATTCAATTATATTGACTGATTTTTATATCTAAAACTAACCTTGCATTCTAGGTAAAATTTGGATGTAGTATGTTATCCTTTGCAAACATTGACAAATTTGATTTGCTCAATTTTACAATTTATTTTTGGGTTTATATTTCTAAAGAATATTAACTTTATGGTTTTCCCCTGATATTCTCACTATGATCAATATAAAACTGGGGAATATATATGAAATAACTATCTTCAATCATCATATAACAAAATTTTTTGAGAAAGGTCAATAAAATGAGTCTTTTAATCATTCCAAATTTGGGCTTGAAGCACCTTCTCCCCACTTCAAGAGAAACCACAAATAGAACATTTCTACCTGTCTAAAGTAAAGGGAGAGAGACAAAGTTTCAATGGAAAGAGTCCTTAAAAAGGAAGTACCCATAACTAGCAAAGAATCCTACATGTCTGTTCAGGAACAACCTTGCATCTTCTGTCAACTACTACATCATTGAAAACATTTCGATTGAATGCGATCATTTATTGATCTACATTCTACATGATTCCTGACACATTTGTCATAATGATGATTGAAACTGTAACTCTTTTCTAAAATTGCGAAAATATTATTCGTTAATTCACAAGGCTTTTTTTTTGTTTGTGTGTGACACCCCCATTTACATCTGGGGTTTTCTTTGTCCTGAAAGTGATAGAAGATTGACCAAAAAATAAAAATAAAAAAAAAAGATTGACCAAAAGGCACATCCAGTTTTAGCAGGTAGATGATGAAGTAATTAGGCATGGTGTGGTTTTTTTCCACTTGTAATTTCAGCGATGATTGCTGGCAGAAGGTAAGCAATATGTAGTTTCCACCTCAGGTGTGCTAACATATGGCAATTAAAGTGAGTTACTTCTAGTCATCTAGGCGAGGACTTATCAAAGTGTGAAATGATTTATTCCAGTATCAACTACAATTCCTTGCACCAGATACTACGATTTATTTAGGGAGAAAAGAGGGTAACTTCTAAACTCAGATATGTATTATTTACAAATAATGGAGGGAATGTGAATGGTATAGTTGCTCTCCAGCAGGTAAACACATTTGGCAGCTTCCACATTCATCCCGATTATAAATAATTGTTCCAATTACTCTTATCCAAACAGCGCGAGAAGACTCTGGAAGAGACACACTTTTAAAGCAATGTGAGCAAGATTACTTTTTGTATATAGCAAGATAAATCCTAGTCAAGCAGGGAAGGGGAAGACTATTAGTGATACAGATGGTAAATGAACTTGAAAATTACCCAACCAAATTAAACCAACAAGAAAGCAAGTATAAGTCAGTCTTATTAACTTTACTGTCACCAATACGTTGTATTTAGTGTTGATGAACAATCACCCAGAATCACAAGTTAATTTGGTTTGGGACAAATGCCAAGGTAAGGGAGTCCCCTTATTCTTTGCTGTAGAAAACTACTAATCATGGGCAATGTGTTCCTGTAATACTGACATTGTGTTTATTATACATAAATATTGTGTGTATATATATATATATATAATCACTTTAACTTAACTATAAGACTCTATTAAGAGCTTCTCTGAAATGACTGTCTTGAGCTCAAATGCTGACCTTTATAAACACCAATATTTTGTACTCTAGAGTAAAGACTAAGAAGAAGACCTACTTCTAAAGAATGTTTAAGATGAAACCAATAAAGACCATGTGGCTCATTTAAATAATTTGAGTCTCTAGATTTGGTTGGTGATGAAATAAGAAGGCAGAGTATGTTATTACCTTCTAGAGACCACATTTTGAACCAGACACGCTGCTTAATTCCTTCTCAGGATTGTGAGGACTTAGTAAACTTGTACATGTTTAGCACATAGTTATTGTTTTTTGTGCAACATTCAATGACGAGCAGGTAAAGGAGTGACAATGCCATTGAAAGAGATCAACACTATTACGAGGGCTAGAACACAGGCTAGTGTGGTTTATCCGTCTGCACAGGGTCAGGTAGAGGGTGTATTAGTTTTCACAGACTGTGCATGCTGTCACATGTATTTGGTGCCACCCTTCTGGCTAGAAAATGGACAATTGAATGTGACCTGGCTTTATAAAGCTGTGTTCATAATACGGGTCCAGGATCCGATTTGTCTTTCAGGCCGTAGTTTTGTGCCTGGAATAGAGTTAGGATTGGAGAAGAATCTTTTGAAGAAGACATGTTCTCTTTAGCCTCTCCCAGATGCTTTCTCTGGTCTGGCCACTTTTATCATTATTAAGAATGGAAAAATGAGAGTATATGACTTCTCATGATTTTCCAGAGCTATCAACTGGAAAAAATAATTAAGTTAAATGAATTCCATCTATAGCTCCAAACATTGTAAAACTATGCTGTCAATGAGTCACAGTTCTCTCAAATCACAATTACATTTTCACTAAAATAAGATTATACGTTCACACCTGAAGCCTCTCATACTTTTTGCCTACTTTATGGTTAGCAAGAGATTTTTATCCCCAATAAAGGGAGCAAATGTTTTTGTTTTCTTGTGAAAGCTTTTATGCTCATGCAGTTACTAAGAGCATCTTGAGTCTCTCATCTGAAAATGCCACAGTTTGAACAAAATTATGTGACCATCTAGTTCAAGAGAAATAGAATCAAGTTTATCTACATATGTTTCTTCTCTTCAGAATCTGTAAAAATTCTAACCACAGAGTAAAACTGATACATTCCAACCAACTATTCCTGTCTTATGGTCCCTTATATTTTTATCTATTAAATATTTATTTACTGGGTATCTAATACTAATACCTATAAAAGACACTGAGGACATACTGTTCTTTCAGAGGGTTTCAATTTAACTTTGGAAAGAGAGCCTCTCTGAAGGTATATATGAATTCATTCTCTTATTTTGATGTCTTATATCCCCCAATGGAGCTAGTTTCTGAACCTCAGCCTCAAAGATGCTAGCAAAACACTATGCCCTTGAGCAAACTTCAACTCCTTCCAACTGATATTTAAATTCCACAGACACTAGCTCTATTTTCATAGCCTTCCCCATTAGTATTTATCATGCATGACCCAAATGAGAGCAAAGAGAGGTTATATGTTTTTATCTCCACAAGCAGCACCTGGTCAAGCTTCTTGTGTACTGAGCCCTCAGAAAATACTGTGCAAAGAACGACTCAGTCGTAGTTAAAAGCTTCATTATCTGTTAATTTTCTTTTGTGAGATTGCACCAAGAAGGGGGTGTAAAGGGAAATAAGTTATATTACAGTTTTAAAAGACTTGATTAAGTAGCTCCAAACATTCCTCTTCATGCTCTGCACTTTACTGTTTAGTGAACTCTTACACACACTGAGCTCCAAATTAAACTGTTTACATGATATAAACATTGTGAGCATTTAATCCTCACAATTGCCCTGTGAGGTAAAAGCTATTATTGGCTCTATGTTATGGGTATTAAAGCTAAAGCTCAAAGAATTTAGGGAACTTATATAGAGCAACACAGCCAGTCAGTTGGAGGGACAGAATTCCATTCCACATTTGATTCCTTTTAGAATTAAAACAATCTGAAAGATCTGAGATATGATATAACTTAGATACAAAACTCAGTGATATCCTTAATTAAGCTGTCTGATTTACTGCTACTGTTATCACTGCAATAAATATTTCAGTGGCCATACCTATGTTAAAAGTATTTGTTGTTTAACCACAATTCAATTTTAACTTGCTATGCTGTATTTTTATTCATTTAATCTGTTAAAATTTTCTCTTAATCATTATGTATGGTACAGATGCATCATAAGCACAAGGAAATTGGAATACAGGTATGTCTCAGAATCTGAGTTCTATATCTCATCCATGACTTCATGGGCCTGAGTACTATGGGAAGTCCTTCTGAATATGTGTTGCTTTTATTGGTTAATAAAGAAGCTGTTTTCAGCCAATGACTTAACAGAATATAGCCAGACTGGAAAAGATATATAGAGAGAGGATAGGCGGAGTCATTGAAAAGCCATGTAGTTGACAGAAAAGAAAGATGTGAGCTGCCCCCTGAAACTTTGCCAATAGACCACGACCTTGTGGTGATGCACAGAATAACAGAAATGGGTTAGATTAGGATATATGAGCTAGCTAGCAATACACTCAAGCTATTGGCCAAGCAATGTTTTAATTAATGTAGTTTCTGGGTGATTATTTCTGGTCTGGGCATACAGGAACAAACGAGCAGTCTCCACCAGCACTTGAGTACATGGGGACAAAGACAGCTTCCTAGAGATTGTTCGCCTTCCGTCAGAGCTTGCCACGTGGATTATTCAATCTCAACCAGGAACTGTAGCCATCAAAACATCTCCTGAGCAATCAACATTACAATGAGCATTGTTTCCCTCTGATTAAAATTAATGTCTGATTCTAATTTCTCTAATGCTTCTTTTGTAGTGGTGACAGGCATCAGAGTTCAGCTGTAATAGTGAGCTACTTGTCACCTACAGTGACAGCACTAGCAGGTAGGGTGGGTACCAGCCGGCAGCATAGTAAAGCCTAGACCAAGACAAATATCTGCTCAAACATCCTGCTACGTTCTCTCAAAGAAAAATAGAACTCATTACACAAAAGATATTTACAAAGTTTGTAATCCATAAGTGTCCAATTATAAGTCTCTAAGAGTATCTAAAATCACCCATTTTTCCCATTTTAAACAGGATTTATTTAAATCAGTCTTTATACAGCTTCCCACATATTCGTAACTAAATTGTCTGTTCAAGAATAGACACATGACCCAATGAGAACCAATGAAACAAGGAGAATCGCTGGTTTCTCTTTCATATAGTATCTAACTTTAATTTTTGTTATCTTTATATTTATCAGTGTACATCATTTGTACAAAGCAAAAGAGTTCACTGTGACAATGCTGTCAATTTCTTTATATTTATTTATGTACATTATTTGTACAAAGCAATAGAGTTCACTGTGACAATGCTGTCAATGCACATGCCATTCCTTAGTAATATTCGCCCCCTTACTAACCTTTTCTTCTCCTGTGTATTCCCTCCCTCTTCTTGATCCAATTCTGTCAGGCCATCCTCTTTGTTTTTGTTTCTCAATATGAGAGAAAATCGGAAACTTTCATCTCTGACTGTTGGAAACCATGATTATCAATTTGAGGTGGCCTCAAATTAATCCCAAGGAACTGTTCAGCAGAACCACAAGTTAACAGATATCTAAAAGAAGACATTTATAGGAAGGAAATGATCATTTTAAGGCAGAATAGTAGAGAAAAAAATCCTGTAGGAGGTCAGAATAAAGATGATTCATGAGTGATAAGGGAGGGTATAGACAAAGGAAGGAAAGAACACTCTAGGAAGAGCAAACAGCACAGGCAATTTCACCTTGCATAGTGGATAGGGAGAACATGAGCGTGTCTAACACGAGGAACGTTGCTCCTGGACATGGGGTCAGACTGTGAATCAGTGTGTCAGAGAGGTACACACAATCATATTGAGACGATGCATAAAGGTTTTCAAGTACTCAACCTTCTTGGAAATTCAAAATACATCCATGGCAGTAATTTTTATTTCTGAAAAATAGAAACAGTCTATAAATATATTTTGACAAAAATGAAACTGAAAATAAGCAAACTCCTCTACAAAACAATAAGGTAAACAACATATTGAGCTCTATTTTCCTGTTGAGCATGTAGTAATTTAAGTAACTACTCCCCAACCCAGAGATGTAAATCTTTAATAAAATAAACATCTTTTTAACTTTTTAACTTTGTTAACTTTTTAACAGAACTACAACAAACTATGTCCATTTTGTTGGTAGTGTGTATGTTTTAAGGATTCACCCCTCAGCGTTGATCAGCTCATAAGGAGCTCTTCTTATTTACCCCAATAGTCATTGGGTATCTGAAGCTCTTTGTCTAGAGCTGGAATTTCCCCTTCCACAGTAACGTTAATGTTTCCACCTTTGATCCTAATGTACATTGATATTGCCATTGCTCCAGTCTTATTTATAAGTTCATTTTTAAGGAGAGTTGGTGTGGGAGAATTGTCCGTACTCTGTCAATCATGATTTAAATAAATGCTGATTGGCCATTAGCCAGGATGTATGGGTGGGACAACCAGACAGGAAGTAGAGGCAGAGCAAGGAGAAGAAGAGAATTCTGGGAAGCAGGAAGCTCCCTTGGCATCCCTGTCCGGACCACCGAAGAAGCAGGATGTGACCTGCCCTGCTGAGAAAGGTACTGAGCCATGTGGCTAACATAGATAAGAGTAATGGGTTAATATAAGCTACAAGAGCTAATAAGAAACCTGAGCTAATGGGCCAATCAGTTCATAACCTAATGCAAACTCTCTGTGTGATTTTTCTTTGGGACCTAATGACTGTCGGACCTGGTGGGAGGACAGAAACCAAACCAGGCCTTCATGCTACAGAGAGTTGTTTTGAGACAGCCTTTCTGGTATTTTGGCTCATATAATCTTTCTACTCCATCCACCATGATGTTCCCTGAACCATAGATGTGGAAACGGTGATGGAGATATATCTATTGTGACAAACTGAAGATCTCTGCATTGCATCCATTTGGCTTTCTGTGATGATGTTTGTAGCAGAGAGAGGACTCTTTGATAAGGTGTGGTAGCTACACTTATATATGGATAAAGACTTTTAATGTAACAAAAAATTATGCTGATCTACCAAAGCAACAGTAGTAGATTCTTTCTAAGGCCTATGACATTAACAGACTAGAAAGATGGCTAGGTTTTTAATACCAGTCATGTTTCCATCTGTAGAGTGGGCTGTAAGTCCACCTAGACAGCTGTTGGTTTCCAATGACAGATGGGTGCCACTTATTGCAAGCTTATGCACATCTTGTCATGCTATTAATTGTCATGGTTCATCTACGTATCAGCTGGGTAGGATAGTTTAATTGCTTTCCTCCTTTGGTAGCTTACACAGTATTTTATGGGACCATGGAAGCTGGACATCAGGAAAGAAACATTCCAGTTAGACCCAGCTCAAACCATCTGAGTTCTGGATCTGTATATGCCGCCTTCAGCAAAGGGCCTACTCCCAACCCCTGAGAGGCAACTAAGGGATGTACCAACAATTTTATTGTTTTGGGAGTCATATCTACTACCCTGCCAGCCCTTCAAAGGGAGGCTTCCCTGTGCTCTCTACTGGAATTTTTTAACCTATCGTTCTTGTGGGAAACATTTTTATCCAAACAGTAACTTCATATGTTTGTGCATATGTATATGTATACACACACACACACATATATATCACCATGTTCTACTTCATCTGTGGTTCCTAGATCCAAATTTTCAGATGTGAAAATATACATATATAAATATATATGTATGTATGCACACACACACACACACACACACACACACACACACACACACACACATATATATCACCATGTTCTATTTCATCTGTGGTTCCTAGATCCAAATTTTCAGATGTGAAAATATACATATATAAATATATATGTATGTATGCATACACACACACACACACACACACACATATATATATATATACATATACATATATATTTTTCCACATCTGAAAATTTGGATCTAGGAACCAAAAATGAAGTAGAACCTGGTGGCTTTTTGTCGTTCTGTGTTAACTCACTCAATATTTACTTAGTCCACCCATTTACTTTCAAATTTCATAATTTCATTATAGCTGAATAGTATTCCATTATTTATATGAGCCACATTTTCATTATCTATTCATCTATCAAATGACATTAGGTTGTTTCCATTCACTATATATCATATGTAGGTCGGCAGGGAACACTGTTGCACAACTATCTGTGGAATAGGATGTCAAGACCTTTGGACATATGCCAAGGAACGCTGTAGCTGTGTCATAAGGTAGAATTGGTGTTGGTTTTTTGGGGATTCTCTACACTGATTATAAGAGTGTCTTACAGGCTATGGTCTAGTTCGTCTAGCAATGATTTACCAATGGAATGTCCAAGAATGTAGTAGTTGCTCAATTCATGAGACTACATCTTAGCTGGTCTTCAGTGTGTGACAGAATCTGGAGAAAACAAGCTTTAATACCAGTGAAGGAATAAACACACTTGTGAACGTAAAGCAACTAGGCAAAAAGAAAAGTAATTCTTCCACATCCTCTATAATGGCTGCCAGCAGAAGGTATAGCACAGATTGAAGGTGAATCTTCACACTTCAGAATATTTAATTATTGAAAATCCCTCACAGGCATACACAGTCACTTGTGTTTTAGTTAATTCAAGACATAGTCAAGTTAACAACCAAGAATAGACATTAAAATGGGCATATCTTTACTTAGTTTGGATATTTTTTCTGTGATATTGTTAAAGATCTGATCTAAATCGTTGTCTTAGGATTTTTCTCAAACTTATAATTTGCTAAAAAATTTGAAGATTTAGACTTTGGATAGCGTTCCACATTTCCTTTTTGTTCCTATCCTATATTTCATTTTTTTTTTCATTTTCATTGCTTATTTCATATAGATCCTCTTCTTTATCTTTGAGTTCTGACATTCTATCTCCTGATTGATTTATTCCATTTTAAGACTTTCTTTTCTGTCTTTTAAACGGGATAATGAATTTCTCAATTTTGTCTTTATTTCAGCTTATGTTCTTCTCCATGTTTCTATTTATTGAATTTAGAATTCAAAATTCTGATATGTTTTCATTATTTTAGTGAGGTGCTTATGTTTCCTTGGCTATCTCTCCAACATTTCCTGTTATCTTCTTGGCACTTAAATGGTTTCATGTCTTCTTTAAATTCCTTCAATTCCTTGAGAAAGTTTGATTGTCCTTTTAAATTCTGTGCCCAGGGCCTTACCTAGGGAATTCTTATCAGAGAAACTGCTGTAGGACTAGTGACATTAGTAGGAGATGAGCTGTTTTGGCAATTCATAAAGGTTTTTTGTTTGCTGGTTGGTTGGATTTTGTTTATTTGTTTTTAGATTTTGAATTTTACCATTTTATTGGAAATAGATTATTTTTTCACCCAATATATCTTGATTACAGTTTCCCATCTCCCCATTTTTCCCAATTTCTCCCCACCTCCTATCCCATTCAGATCTGTTCCCTTTCTGTCTCTCCCAGAAAATAACAGGATTCTAAGAGATAACAATCAAACTTAACAAAATAAAATGCAATAAGATGAAACAAAACCATTCACCTTGAAATTGGAAGAGTAAACCAAAAGAAGGATAAGAGCCCCAAGAGGACACAAGAGTCAGAGACCCACCTGTTCACACACTCAGCAGTTCCATTAAAACACTAAACTGAAAACACTAAACCTGGTGCAGATGCTTGTAGGCCATGTGCTTGCTTCTTCAGTCTCTGTGAGGTCATATGAGTTTTCCCTCAGTTGATTTAAAGATCATTGTTCTCCTGGTGTCTTCCATCCCTTCTGGCTTTTACACTCCTTTTTGCCTCCTCTTCTGAGGTGTTCTCTGAACTCTAAAGTGGTGTAGGAGGTTCTTCTGTATTTGTGTTGTTTTCATTGGTGAATAAAGAAACTGCCTTGGCCTTTTGATAGGGCAGAAATCAGGTAGGCGGAGTGGACAGAATGGAATGCTGGGAAGAAGGCAGTATGGCAGATGCCATGGTTCTCTTGCCCGAGACTGATGCTGGTTAGAAGCTTTCCCGGTAAGCCACGACCTCATGGTGAACACACATTAATATAAATGGGTTAGATCAAGAGTGAGAGTTGGCCAAGAAGAGGCTAGCTATAATGTGCCAGGCAGTAATTTAATTAATACAATTTCTATGTGGTTATTTTGGGGCTTAGGCTAGCCTGGCAGCGGGACAGGGCCACCGCTCCTATCACTACACTAAAGAGAAGGATTTGATGGAGACATTCCATTTAGAGTTCTGTGTTCCAAGGTCTCACACTCTAATGGCTGTATGTGGGTCTCCGTATTTGTTCCCATTTGCTTCAGGAGAATGCTTCTCTATTATGGTAGAGCAAGATACTGATCTATAAGTATAATAGAATGCCCTTAGTATTTTATCACTAGTATTTTTTAAAGAATAATAGAATTTGATTTTAACCTAGGTCTCTGGGCTATCTAGTCTGTAGTTCTGGGTCACTGAAGCAGTGGCATTTATAGGTTCTATCACATGAAGTAAGTCTTAAGTCAAATCAGACATTGGTTGGTTACTCTCATAAGTTTTGTCCCTCTATTGACCTAGAATATTTTGCAGGCAGGACAGCATTATAGATAAAAGGTTTTGTGTCTAGGTTGGTGTTTATATTTTTTGGTGGCCTATAGAGTACACTTCCATATCAAAGACACTGAAATGTAGGGAGGATGTCTATATGTGGGTACCAGTTTGACTTCTCCATGGATAATGAGTTGTGTGAGTGTTGTCCGCAGCAGTAGAATTTTGCTGTCAGTTTGGGGAGAGTAACCTATAATCTTGGCAACAGCTTAGGGTATTTGGGAATTTCCATAAGATACCCTTTGACCAGTCAATGGGATGTAGTCCAGTCTTGGTACTGGAAGATTCATTTGATTATAAGAGATGACAGCCAATTGGAGCTCCATTTTTCTCATTATTTGGAGACAACATTAAGATCATTTTCATATATTTTAGGAAGTTTCCACTGCTCTAGTTCTCCATACCACTCCTCATATTCCCCTCAGTTCTAGCTGTCTTTCCTTTGCATTCCCTCCCTCAACCCCATAACTCCTCTCCATCCCCATCTGATCATTCTCTTCCTATCCCATTGTCCCCAATCCACCCTTAAAATCTATTTTTCTCCTTCCAGGGAGATCCATGTATCTTTATCCCACTCCAAACCTCTTTCTCTATACTTACTGTCTCTGGATCTATAGATTGTAGCTTTGTTATCATTTATTGAATGGCTAATACTCACATATAAGCAAAATACATACCATATTTGGATGCCTGATCCCCTTATTCCATATCCTCCCCAGTGTGAGCTGTCACTTCTGTTATTCATCTTAGCTATTCTAACAAGTGTAAGATAGAATCTCCAAAGAGTTTTGATTTGTATTTCCCTGATAGCTAAGAATGTTGAACATTTCTTTAATTTTTTCTCAGCTATTTGAGATTCCTCTGTTGAGAATTCCATGTTTAGATTTATACCCCCTGGATTTTTAATTGGATTATTTGGTGTTTGGATATCTGTTTTCTTGAGTTCTTGATATATTATTGATATTAGCCCTCTGTCAGATATGGAGTTGATGAAAATCTATTCCATTCTGTAGGCTGCCTTATTGTCCCATTGACTGTGTCCTTTACTTTACTGAAGCCTTTCAGTTTTGTGAAGTCCCATTTTTTTACTGTTGATCTTATTGCCTGCTTTATTGGTGTGCTCTGTTTAGGGAAGTTGTCTCCTGTGCCAATGCATTCAAGGCTATTCCCTACTTTTTCTACTGTCAGGTTCAGTGTATCTGGATTTATTTTGAGGTCTTTGATCCACTTGGACTTGAGTTTTGTGCAAGTTTTAGATATGAATCTGTCATCATTAGTCTACATACCAACATCCAGTTAGACCAGCACCATTTGTTGAAGATGCTTTTTTCCCATTGTATATTTATTGCTTATTTATAAAAAATCAGGCTGCATAGGTGTGTGGATTTACATTTGGGTATTCAATTAGATTCCATTGATCAACCTGTCTTTTTATGTCATTAACATGTGGTATTGATTACTATAGCTCTGTAGTACAAATTGAACTCAGAGATGGTGATAGATCTGGAAGTTCTTTTATTGTACAGGATTGTTTTTAGCTGACCTGGGTTTTTTGTTTTTCCATATGAAGTTGAGTATTGTCCTTTAGTGGTCTTAGATCTCTAGCAAGATCTTCAAGTACTATATTGAATAGATATGGACAGAGTGAGCAGCTGTAACACAAATAATAAAATCCCAGGGTCAGATATTGAGATTCTACCCAAAAACCAAAAATTCAAAGCAGCCAAGCCACTAGAGACGTCTTACCTCTACCAAGGCTGGGTGATTGCAGACTAAGCAGACAAAACCTCTCTCCTTTCATTTTACATTCCTTCTAGTGCAGGGATTAAAGGCACATGACCGACTAGTGTTAGATTAAAGGTGCAGGCCACCATCACCTGGATATGTTTCTGCCTTGATCTTGTGTAGCCTAGTGTGGCCTTGAACTCACAAAGATCCTTCTGCCTCTGTCTCCCAAATCCTGGGATTAAAGGTCTGTAACACCACTGCCCGACCTCTAGTGGCTGGGCTTTGCCCTTCTGATCTTTAGGCAACCTTTGTTTATTAAAACGTTAACAAAATATCACAACAAGAAGCCTTGTCTTGTTCTTGATTTTAGGAAAATCGCTTTGTGCTCCTCTCCATTTGATTTGATGCTTGCTATAGGCAACATAATGATATTTCTTTGTTCAGTATGTTTGGTGTCTTTATTGTGTAGTGAGGGGGGTTTTCTTTTCTGGCCTGATCTATTTGGTGTTCTGTATTCTTCCTGTTCCTTTATAGGTTTATAGGTTTTCTTTCTTTAGGTTTAGAAGTTTTTCTTTTGAGATTTTTTTGGAAAGTATTTTCTGTACCTTTGACCCAGATTTCTTCTCCCTATATTCTTATTTTTTTTCACAGTGTCTAGATTTTTTAGATGTTTTTTGTCAGGAGTCCTTTATATTTAATTTTTTTTTTAGATTTAACATTTTCTCTGACCAGTGTATCCATTTCTTCTATTGTGTTTTCAATGCCTGAGATTCTTTCTTCCATATCTTTAATTTTGTTCGTGAAGCTTGCCTCTATAGTTCCTGTTGAATTTCTAATTTTTTCATTTTCAAAATTCCATCAGACTGCATTTTACATATTTATTCTTTCCAATTTCAGGTCTTACAAGTTTTTAATCATTTAATTTTAATCATTTAATCATTTGTGTTTTTTGGATTTCTTTAATTTTATTTAATTTAATTTTAATTTATTTAATTTAATTTATTTAATTTGATTTTAATCATTTAATCATTTGTGTTTTTTTTTTGGATTTCTTTAAGTTCTCTTTAAGGACCTCTATAATATTCATATAGACAATTTTACATTCTTTTTCTTGTGCTTTAGCTATGTTGGAATACTCAGGACCTACCTGCTGTGATAGGGTTTCTCAGCTCTAGTAGCAACATACAGTTCTGGTTGCTATTGGTTGTGTTTTTATACTCATTGCTGTTAAGGCATATGGGATTGGATAGATCCTAGTTCTAGATGCTAATTTCTGTTTTTGTCTTTGTTGGGCAGATATTTTATTTCTTGATCTCTGATTCCTGTCTGGATTTTCAGAGAGTATGGTGGATGTTTTTGGTGGTAGAAATTTTCTGTGAACCTGATAGGTATGATCACTTGAGGTTCCAGGTAAAATGTGTCTCTAGGTATTGGAAATTGTTGATACTTAGGAATGGGTATAGGCTAGTGGTCTGAAGCGGTTCACAGGAGGTAGGAATAAGGTGTTCAACCAGACTTGATCATTTAATCCTTTGGAATGGAGGTAGAGAGTGAAGAGAATTATCCCAGAAGGTTCGCTATAGCACTAGGGGATATAAGATTGGGGCTTTGTGAAAGTAAGAAGCAGCTGACCAGAGGAATATGGCTAGTGCATGAAGAGGGCTCTCTGGCCTCAGGTTGGGAACTAGGCTTGTGGGTTTACATGCAGATAGTAGTTGGGTAGGTAAGGTGCCGAAAGGGAAGAAATGATTTACTCAGGAAAGGCAGCTTGCATACAGAGAGGGTTCATAAGACATAGGTCTGGCAATAAGCTTATAGGTTTTATTAGTCCATGAATTACATCTTTATTTAAGAGATCACTCTTTTATTGTTGGCATTGAAGGTGAATGAGCCTACCCTATTGTTATATCTAAGGAATCAGGGAATATTTTACATTGAAATGAAATTGCTGCTCCTCAGAGAGCTGGTCTAAACAGCTGAGGCCATGGTCTCCCATTTCAGTATGACAGATGGGGGTGAAGAAGTGATAAAGTGTGTAATATATTAACCACGGAAATTTATTATGTGGAAAGTAGTATCTTCATTTGATGACTGATTATTTTAATGATTCTTAAACTTTAGTATTTCTAATAGTTACCTGGGGAGTTGGTTAAATACGGAGCTCACCAGGCCTAACTGTTAGAGATTTTGTACTAAGAGAGATAAAAAAAAATTGTCATCTGAATGATCTGTTCTAGAGCTCAATTACATTCAGGAGTGTTGTCTCCAGGTGTTGAACCTGAGGCCTTATCTACACTAGACAAATACTTAATAACTGACCTATGTTTCCCACTTGGTCAATTTTCTTTTTGAGACAGTCTCTCATTAAATTCCCCAGGCTAGCTTTGAAGATCTGTTCCTCCTGCTCCATCCTCTTATATCGCTGAGATGACAGGTCTGCACCTCCATGCCCTGCATTAGTAATGTGATGAGATGGGTGCTGTAGGCCTAAGTTAAATTACACATTCTGGAGGTAGAACGGATGCTATCGAGAACCATGACTTGCAAGTGGATTAACAATGAATGTTGTTATGGAGACAGACACCTGCTCACTCTAACACTGTGTAAGACTTCTCTGTTTCTTTCTACCCCATATTATTGTTATTCATCTTAGCACATTCAAGAAACTAATAAAGAGCATGTGATGAGTTTTAATGAGAAGACCTTCTCAGATCACTTTAAGTATAACTCACTAGGTCTCATAACATTATTAGGGTGAATCGGGGATTCTTCCAAAGCAATAACATCACCAACTGGACCCTTCACAATGGTGGATGAAATCATAAACATCCTACACTATAATCATTAGAGAAACCTTCTGTGACAGAAAATGTTATTCCAAATTACTAACATAAAATTATGAGGATTTGGATGATTAAGAAACTTATCAAAGGTTAGACAGCAAATAAAGGGTAGAGTTAAGTTTCAAGCCTTCAGAGTGTGACTTTAAGAAACAGCTAAAACTTCGAGTAGTATAGAATTATGATAACCACTCGAAGTTTTAGTTGTATCATGTTAAATCTACTTTCCAATTAACTATAGTTGGTAAGTCCCCATTCATCCAAGTTTATTCAAGTGTCCTAGCTAGGTATTTAGTGTAGTTCATGAAGAAACTGAAATTTCCTTTCAGATCTTATTATATGAAATATTGTGTGACACCAGACACTGTCAACTTGGCATTGGAGGGTGTGGTAGTTTTAATGTAATTGGCTCCCATAATCTCATAGGCAGTGGCACTATTAGGAGATGTGGCTTTGTTGTTGTGGGTGTGGCCTTGTTGAAGTAAGTGTGTCACTGTGGGGGTAATCTTTGAGGTTTTCTATGCTCAGGATACTGCCCAGTGTCTTCTTGTTGCCGGCAAGATATAGGAAGCTCAGCTACTACTCCAGCACCACATCCGCCTGCACACTGCCATGCTCCCCATCACGATTGATAAGGGACTGAACTTCTGTAACTGTAAATGAGGCGTCCCAATTAAATGTTTTCTTTATAAGAGTTCCTGTGTTCATAGTGTGTTTTCCCAGCAATAGAAACCTCAACTAAAGACAGGATTGCCATATCTACACTTTGACTTCTAGGTGCTATGGGTTGATCTTTCTCCTCTTCCTCATGTATCGTTACCAGCAGATACATGATTGCATTCATCTACAAGGATAAACAAGTCTACTGCAGACTTGCCAGCTAGTATCATGACTAAGAGAAGCAGATTTGAGATGGGGGGACTTGGCTTGTCGACACCTTATATGCAGAATGAAGCATCAAATGTGACAACTCTGTGCTTATTGCAGTAGAACCATTGGGTGCAGAAATCTGCCAATTTTTGATTATGTTTAGATTGAGAAATAGGAACTACATTTTTAATCACCTGGTAATTGTATCTGGATCAGCCAGCATTCATGTCTCAAGTCAAAGTCCACTAAGAACAAATCTTGGATTGTCAGTGCTGAAGTGTTTTAAAAGACGGGAATGAGGATACTCACTTTAGTGCCAGTCATTTCTTTAGATATTTTTCACATTATCTCTTCCTTTACAAAGCCATATGAAGGCATTATTGTTTCTTTCTCTTCATATTTGAGGAAGCAAAGGTTCAGAGGGGATCAATGACTTCTCTCAGTGCTCACACAGCTACTGAGTTGGAAAGCTTGGATCAAATCCACATCTGTTTGCCTTTATACTTTAATCATTATATTAAATTATCTGGTCTGCTGATTGTCAAAATTAAATATATTACAGGGCTACTTAGAGGACCTGATAGAACATATTTCTGGGACCATCCTTCAGTTTCTTATTCAGCTAGTGTGGGCTGTACCATGATAATATGTACTTATCAGAAGACCTAATGTTGCTTATCTAAGTACCACATTCTTTGCTGACCTAGTCCAGCTCTAGTCACTTTCGAGGTGCAAAAAGTTCAGAGTCAGAGAAGGAAGAGAACCTGCTCAAAGCATCAGTGTGGATGAGTAGCCGGAAGAAAACTGAAATGGAGGGTTTTCCAGTGTACAGATAAATGGTGTCTTAAATGCATCTCTCCCTTTAGCATCCATGATAAAAGGACGTTGTGCACAGATGACAGAATGACGAATAATCATTCTGAAGCAAGCCCTTACTCTACATGTTGGCAGCCAATATTACATTAAACTTGAGCAGATTCCTTTATTTTTAATTTTTATATAATTGCGAGCTAGTAGTTCCTACTATACTGCTTTATAATCACTGAAAATAATTAGTAATTTTCCTGATTGAGACTTGTAAGTTCCATGAAGCCCAGCACTTCATTTGTCCTTATGGTTTCCTGTAGTCCTATCTCCAGGGACGCAGTGTAACATATCCATGGCATTTGTGAATCAATATAAATACTGGATAGGTTGTGAGCCCTCAATAAATGGTGGTTGTATTGCTGCTTTAATGCCATCATTATCATGGTTATAAACATTCCAGAGTGTTCTGATTCTTTATCTTATAGTCTCCCTTACTGATCCCCTCCTCCACACACACACGCACATACACTCTGTCAAAGAGTGCCAAATTCTATGATTTTTCTCTTAATGTTTCCATTTTCTAGCTACTGAAAAACAGGCCAGATGTTAAACTTTTTTTTAATTGTTATTGTTGTTCTTTTCCAAATTCACACTTCAGCTATTGATCTCCTGTTTTCAAATAAGGAGCCCTAAATTACTGTAGACACTCTGTCTTGCCTGTCTTTTAAATCTTTTTCAAGCAGTTAGATTTGATGGCAGAATGGCCATTAGTCATTTGGGGCATATTTTTAACCCTCGGACAATAGGACAACATTTTGAAAGTGGTCCCTTTGATGTCCAAACTTCTCCAGAGTCTGTAAACTGTAAAGTGTCGGGAACAGGGAAGAGGCTTGGTTGATTTTTTTCTGAAGCCCTATCCCCAAGCCCAGGGTCATTTGATACTAACTATCTAAGGTGTGTATAAGAGGGTGCAGCCACAGGAGCAGAAAAATCTCTTTTCGGATTGAGCAGTTTTCAGGAGTAAATAATGACTGAGGGGGACTATTGTGCTACAAGCGCTATACCCACAGTTGTCAACCCCACTTGCAGGGAGATCTGTTGGGAAGTCATTTAAAATAAAAATCCTGAAGTGCAAAGACTTCCCCTGGTGATGTGAATAGGAATCTTTGAGGATAGGGGTTTGGTCTGAGTATGAAACATCCACCCCAGGGGCAGGACTCAAATATTTCTTCCCCAGCTGGTGGTACGATTTCAGGAGGGTCTGGAAGGCTTAGGAGGTGGGACCTGGCTGGAGAAAGCAGGAGACTAGGAGGAGATACTAGTGGTGTATCATGTCTGACTGGTTGTCCTGTTTTCTGTGTGCCAAGATGTGAAGAGCCGTGCCCTGCCACACCCTCCTGCTGCCCTCATGGTCTAAGCAGAAACCTGGCATAAATCTCCGAACCTTTTCCTCACTTTAAATTATTTTGCCATGTATTTTGTCACTGAAACAGAAAAGTAATTAACACAGGTGGACCAGATGTCTGCAGATCAGAAAACCTTGGTGGTTGTTTGACTATTCCCAAGAAAACCGGTGCTGAGTGATTTGAAGTTTCATTTGTGTGTGCACGCGTGCATGTGCATGTGTGTTTCAGGTGTGTGGGGGGCAGGGGTTCAGCTGTGTAATGGCACCAAAACATCAAAGCTGGCAGACTTTTGATAATTCCAAACATGGTCTTCTAAGAAAGATTATCCTTTCTTCAGAGAGCATCTAGGCTGCATACATCACTTCAGAAAACCTTTCACTATCACTAAATGGAAGAAATGCAGCTACAACTCAGCTCTGAGCAGGCTACCCATCCTGAGAAGAAACAAGATTGTAATCAAAACGTGTAATAAGAACATCTGCCCTTCTGGCTTCAATCAGTAGCTTGCATCTGAAATCACCCATTTCCTTTGTTTGTAATAAAAACACAGCACTCTCAATATGTATTGCCCGTGTCTCCCTGTCAGCCCTTAAGAGGGAGCCTCAATGAGGCTCAGCTGTGGCTGCTCTCTTGTTCAAGGGTGGCTGTCACTTAGGGATGCCATCCAGGGCTCTTGTGTGCATTTTTATGCACACTGTTCATCTTATACTCTAAATCTCATTATCTTAGACATAGATACTCTAAACATTCCCAAACTCTGTCTTAAATCTTACATGAAAGGCATTAGGAGACACAGAATGATCAGCTTAATTTCATTTCCATAGATTATGTTTCTGCTCTTTGTTTTGGTTTCAAATCATTCTTTAAGAGTGACAACAGTAATAATTGTAACATCAAAAATTCTACAAGTATATTATAAAATAAAAGCATTGTATAATCCCAAAGTTTGGGCACACCATGCTCCATGAAAGAAAATGCTTTTTGCGGACACTCATATTTTTCTTAATTGCTTTTTTCTTCAAAAATTAAATTTGTTCTTAGTTCCACACATGTGTACAGTGTATATTTGCTACTCTCACACCCCACCTCCCTAGCATACCTATCCAGCCCTCCTCCCCGCATCATCCCTGTCTCAGATTCATAACTATTCATTTAATGACCCACTGAGGTTAATCATGCCCATTTGTGTGACTATGTTTATGAAACTACTTGTTGGAGTTTGGACGGAACTACAAGGGGTACACAACTAGGCAGTGATTATCCTGTCATAGAATCTATTCATAGTTCAGAATTAAAGCTTATGGTCTATAAACTCTTCCTCCTTCTTTGACTGATGGTCAATAGTAGGGCTAGTCGTTATTATTTATTTGTGTTGTTTACAGTGTGTAATCCCAAAGTCTGGATATACCATGTATTATGAAAGAAAACATTCAGAACTTGATGACTCGCAACCATATATCATCAGTGATGACTACATGCTCTTGAAATTATTTATTCTGAGGAGGTTCTCATTTTCTCGTGGGCCACCAGAAAGTGGCAAATAACTGCCATTGCACATTGAGCTTTCATTTCAGAACTTTGAAGGACTGAATCTCACTCCACTGTAACTGAGTTCAGAAATTAAATGATAGCAAAAAGATATATGCTTTGCGAGACATTCTGCCTATAATCCCAATTCTTTAAAATGCAGTCAAAGCCTTCTCTGTTCCCTGAAATGAAATGCCAGTCCTCTTGACTGACATTTATAGCTTGCTTTCTTGAGACATGCAATTATAAACAAGAAGATTCTTGGAGTCTTGTGAATTTAACATTTTTGTTTGTGAGCTTCACAAGTGACCCCAAGGAATTTATAATTTTGTACTTCATCATATATTTGATATGCATTTACATCACATTTCCAGATCATATAAAATTATGAGTAAATTATCTACATTGATACCTGGAACCACCTAGCATTTCCAGTCAACAAAACCTGTTGTTTTCTGTTTCTCATTTTGGTGCTGTCAAAAGTCTTTATTGTTGAGCTGGAGACATGGCCCAGTAGTTAAGAACACTGGCTTCTCTTCCAGAGGACCTGGGTTTTTCCCAGCACACACATGGCAGCTCATAACCTTCTGTTACTCCAGTCCCAGGGTATGTGACTTTTTCTTCTTGTCATTCAGGGCATATTTTTAAATCTCCCTATTTATGAACAGCTTGTAAAGAAATGTTTACTGTGAATTTCTAGTTTCATTGATATGATACTGAAGGTTATCTATATTTTTCATTTGGCAGGACTTTATTTGTACCTGCAATGTTGTATATTTTAAAGAAAGTTTCACAACTTGAGAGAAATCAGTATTGTTTCCTTTTGATGCAATTTTTTGTACTCATCCATTTTATTCATGCTATAGTTTAACTCTGACTGAGATCTCTTGTTTACTTTATGTCCACATGACCTATCTAGAGATGAGAGCAGGCTATTGACCTCACTCAGTAATGCTGCATCAGGACATGCACAAGCTTTTATGATCATTGGTGTTATCATCACAAAATTGGAAGCATCAGTTTTGGTACATATAGCATTGTTGTATCTTGTTGAATTTTCCCTTCTTTAATATGCATTGGCTTTCTTTATCTTGTCTCAATAGTTCTGTGCTAAAGTCTACTTTATTTTATATCAGAATAGTAATACCATCTTATTTTCAGGTCTCCTTTTCCCCACACTGACTTCCATCCTTTGACTCTCAGTCTATGGATGTCTTTACCATCGTTTCTTAGAGACAGTAGGTAATTGGATTAGTTTTTCTATATAGGCTTTCAGCCTGTGTGTCTGTTGGTGAGTTGAAAACATTTACATGTAAGGTCATTATTTGACAAATGTTTACTAAATAACATGATGTTATTGGTTATTTTCTGCGTGGATGGATTACTGTTTATTCTTTTCCTCTGTGCTCTATTAATAGTAGGGGTCTGTACGCTACTTTGTCGTACCTTATAGATTTCTTCATAGTTTTCCTATGTTCATATTGTCTTTCCTGATTTTGTGCTTTCATCTGCTCTTGCTTTCATGATTGCTACAGTGCACAGTGTTCCTTTGAATCCCTCCTGGAGCACTGACTTTGTTGTTCATAAACTGTCTTAATTTTTACTTACCCTAAAATGTTCTCATCTCAGAAACAGTTTTAGAAAGATAAACTTTCTGTGTGCAACAATCTTAGTTAGAAGTTCTTTACTTTGAGTGCTTGAAAAATGTCATAACTTGTTTTCTTGACTTAATGCTGCTGCTGCTAGAACTGATGATATTCTGATGTTTGCTTTTGTAAGTGAGCTGTTAGTGTTCCCTTGCAACTTTTAAAATGTATATATTCGTTTGCTTTGTAATTTTGACCATTACCATATAGAAGCTCTGATATGATCATGTCTACATGGCATTCTAGATGTCCCTCTCATTTGAATGTCCATTTTATTCTCTATTTGGGAATTTTTCTACTATCATTTCATTCAATGTATCATTTTAGCCTGTATTGTTTAATCTCAGTTTCTTCTACACCCTCGATAGATTTGATCTCTTTTTCATATCTAAGGGTTCTTGGACATTGTGGTAATATTCATTTTTTCCCATTACTATTGTTGAATTTGTCCACTGTCTCTTTCTTCATTGATAAATTTTCTTTCCCTTGTTTAAATCTATTAGTGGTGTTTTCCATAGTGATTCTTTTTTATTTTATTTTTCATTTTCAATATGTGTATTTGTTCTTTTTATACAAAGTCTCAATTCCTTTGTTGAGTTTTTCTTCCATGTTGAGTACTTCTTTTATACATCTTGCTAATTTTCTCATAAATTGTGCCGATCCTTTCCTCTACGTTGCTGGTGTTGCCCCCAGGTATTAGATTTATTTTCTCTGCTTGTAATGTCTTACTGGTCATTGATCATTTGCACAAAAAGAACTTTGTGATTTTCAGCAATGATTTTATCTATCTCAGTATCTTTGACATAAGCAGTTGAAGAGTTATTATGTTGAAACCCCTTAGGAGGTGCCTAAAACCACCATCCTTGTCTTGATTTATTTTTTAGAAGCTTTCATCAGAGCCACTGTTCTCATTTCCTGTTACATTTTCAATTCCTTTTTTTCATATATGTTTAAATACACCATATAAAGTATGGGGTTTCGTTATGACATTTTCAAATAAATGTGTCCTATTTTATGCCTGTATGCTCTAATTTCACTCTTTACAAAAGAAGTTTGAATTTGACTTCAGTCATCTGCATCTGAAATGCATCTGATATGATATGCATCTGAAAAATACATATCCATAGATTTATGTGTCGACCAACTCTCTTCAGAGAAAGTATTTGCAATAAATTGTGATTAGCATAAAGAGCTGCAATTCACCAACATGAAAAGAATAAGACAGTGCAGAGTGCTCAGCCCTAAATGGAACATGTATGTTGTGAGGAGAGAACCCCTTGTTTGTCCCAGCCGCCCGGCCTGCTTACACCCAAAATAACCACACAGAAATTGTATTAATCAAATCACTGCTTGGCCCGTTAGTTCTAGCCTCTTATTGGCTAACTCTCACATCTTGATTTAACCCATTTCTATTAATCTGTATATCACCATGTGGCAGTGGCCTGCTGGGAAAGATTCGGCACATCTGTCTCTGGCGGCTCCATGGCAGCTCTCTGACTCTGCCTTCTTCCTTCCAGCATTCAGTTCTCTTTTCCATGCCTACCTAAGTTCTGCTCTATCAAAATGCCAAGGCAGTTTCTTTATTCATTAACCAATGAAAGCAACACATAAACAGAAGGACCTCCTGCACCACATGTATATCTGACCTGTTCCTCCGAAGGATTAGAATTCATTGCAGGAAATCAGGCATAAAGAGTGTAAGGGCCAGTAGTGGTGAATAACTACAAGAAAATAGTGGCCTCTAGAATAGTGTCTTCAAAATGGTTGTAAGAGCATGCAGGCAACCTGTGCAAGCACAGGCCAGACAAAGTCTAAGCATATTGAGGATAAGTGGGCCTGAAGTTCCATTTCTGCTTGAGAAGCTATTTGCCATTGGGAGCTACTGGTAAATGTAAAGTCAGTTTTCTCTAAGAGTGCAAGTTCTTATAGTTTTGGTTGTGAGCCTAGTCTTCAATAGCTGAACCTTCTCTGCAGTACATAGTTGGTTATTTGTGAATATTAGTTGTTATATCGATGATAACAAAGTTACAATCCTTAAAACCACAGAGGTCAGGTATACAGTAAGGGACAAGGGGATACAGAGAGATCTCATTAGAAAGGAGATATATAGTAGATAGTTATGTATGGATGAATGATGTTCTAGAATTGGAGGTTCAAATTGGGAGGATGAGGGGAGAGAAAGATGAGGGAGGAATACAGGGAGGGACATATTAAATTAAGGATCATTTGCAGGGTAGTATGGAATCCTAATACAGTAGAAACATCCTAATATATAGACATATATTAAGGGCAATCTAGAAGAAATCTCCAGATATCAGGGGAGACACAGTCCTAACTAGCCATCTCTTGTCACCAAATGAAGCTGCTCGCATTGAGATTAAATTTCATCTAATTGAGTTGTTGGCCAAAGGGGTCCCAGGAGAATCTCCAAATAACCCAGGCTGTTGCCAAGGCTGGGTTGCTTTCCACGAGCTGCCAGCAAGGCCCCTTTGCTGAAGAGAAAACCTACATAACTCATTCAACATGGAGAAGTCAAGCTGGTGACTACATAGACTCTCGATCCATGCATTTCTTTGGTACAGAAAGACACTCTACGTGCTATCAAAAGGGAAACATAAACATCAACCCAGTCACAAACGGTTTGATCCACAATGGTGTACTGCCTGCAAGATATACTAGGTAAATGGTGGCTCAAAGTTTTGAAAGTAACCAGCCAATAACTTCTTAAAGGTCCACTCAGTGAGGTTGAACCCATAACTTAGGTGGCTAAGAACCAGAGAGAAGGGAGCCCAGGGACCTAGAGTAAAACCAAATATAACTGTTCTTAAAAAGAATGTAGCAATAATATTACACTGAATGACAGTCTGCCATTCTCACAAAGCAGTTCCTTGCTCATTCATCAGCAGAGAACCTTCCTCCTGCAGTAGATGGTAGCAAATACAGAGACCCACAGTCAGACATATTGCAGAGATCAAAAGACCTTGGAAAACTCAGTCCTAAATGGGATGTCTTCACTAAATCCCTCTCCTTGGGGTAAAGGAAACCCATGGAAGAGGAGCAGAAAGGGTGTAAAAGCAGGAACGGACAGAGCACACCAAGAAAACAAGGTCCTCAAATCAACATGGTCAAAGCTTATATGAACTCACAGAGAAAAAGGCAGCATGCATAGGGCATCATGGGTTTGCACCAGTTCCTGTTCAAATATTTTATGGCTTATAGTTTACTGTTTTATGGAATTCCTGAGTGAGAATGAGTGGGTCTCTGTGTATGCCTTCTTTTGGTCTCTTTTCTTCTGCTTGCCTGCCTTGTCCAACTATGATGTGATAGTTTTTGTTTATCTTATATTTTATTTTGTTACGTTTTATGATTATGCCTTAGATGCTGTTTGTTCTCTAATGTGAGACACAAAGTAGTATATCTGAGTGGGAAGGGATGTGAGGGGGAACTGGGTGGATTAGAGGGGGGGAAATGTTATCAGGATATGTTGCATGTGAAAAATATCTATTTTCAATAAAAGTTATGAGGCACTTGTAAGTCAGTCACATTCTACCACACATCTATTTATGAGCAGCACAAACTAAACTTGATTGTCACCACCCCCAGTAAGCAAACAATCAAAAACTAATAACAAAAAGATGCAATGCTGGATGGGTAGAAAAGTAAGGGTAGATATTTTAGCAGTTAGGGAAGGCAGGATGAAGATGATCAGAACACATTGCCCATAATTCTTAAGGAATTTCTAAAAGTATATTTCAAAAAGATGATTACATACTTATTAAAAAGTTGTTATAATGATCTCCTAAGGATCATAATCATAACATATTCATATTTCCTGTTATGGGCATCAGAAAGAAAAATAAGCTTACATATGAATTTGAAGTGTTGGAGTGTTGACAGAGATTTCTGTCCCGCCTGGTCCCATTGCTGTTTAGTCCACATTAATCATAAACTGATTGGCCTGGTAGCTCAGGCTTTTTATTAACTCTTATAACTTAAATTAGCCCGTAATTCTTGTTTATGTTAGCCACATGGCTTGGTACCTTTTCTGGTGAGGCAGGCACATCTTGTTTGCTCTGTGTCTGGCTTCCTCTATGTCTGGGTGACAACTGCAGAGACCTTAAGAAAATGGCATTTAAAATGTTTTAAGGATTTAGGACTTATCATGACAAAGAGACACATTTGCCCCTGGCCACAATCTACTTCAAGAGGAAGATGGTCATCGAAGAGGCTCCTCATGGAGTTTGTTAGCCATTTGGGCAAGAAACTGCTCTTGCCTGGAAAGCTTGATGAACTGGACATGCAGGACCCACAGAGAAATGACTGCTGAACTTGCCTAAAGGTGATACAGTCCTTTGGGGTTCCTGTTTTATGAAAGAGTCTGCCAGACATTCTACAGGACACAGAAGAAAGCAACTGATGGACTTTGCCATTACAAGGCAGAACAGATCTTCAAATTTCCTGCTTTATGCAAAAGTCTGGCAGATACTATGGGCCACTAGGCTAAAAATGAATGCCCCAACAATACAGAAGAACTTTGGGTGACGGTCCAGGCAGTGAGATGTCTCGCTCAATTCTAGAGTATTGGAAGTTGCTTATGATGCACTTCCTCTTTACTTAGGTAATATTATATCCTTCTGAGGTCTTTGATGGAGTTGAAGAATAGATAGCTATAGTTACAGTTTTTTTAGTTATGATAAAAGATAAAGTAGATTTAAATATTGTAACTGCAATTCTTGCTTGATACCTGTTTTATTATATGTAATTTTACTATGTTAAAGTTAAAGCCTTCCTTTTTATTTAAACAGAAAAGGGGAAATGGTGTGAGAAGACCTTTTGTATATGTGTTGCTTTTATTGGTTAATGAATAAAAAAACTGCTTTGATCCTATAGCAGGGCAGAACAGAGCTAGGCAGGGAAAACTAAACTTAATGCTGGGAGAAAGGAGGCAGAGTCAGGGAGATGCCAGTTGGAACATTGGCGGTAGACCACATGCCTTGTAGTAAATAAAATATAATATGTGTGTATATATATGTATATATATTATATTACAATATAATATAAAATAATAGAAATGGGTTAATTTAAGAAATAAGAGTGAGCTAGAAATATGCATAAGCTAATAGGCCAAGCAGTGTTATAATTAATACAACTTCTGTGTGATTATTTTGGTTCTGGGCAGCCGGGAACAAACAAATGACCTTCATACAAAAATTATGTAGTTCTGGCTGTCCTGAAGATCACTCTTGCATTCACAGAGATCTGTTTGGGTGCCTCTGCCACCCAAGTGCTAGACTTAAAGATGTGTGTCACTGTGCCCAGATGATGTTTCTTTTGTGTATGCTTTCAGAGATGCCCATTTAGGTATTAGGCAACCAACTGGAGTGAGATTATGCCCCCAGGATTGTCAGAAGCTATACCCATAAAGTCTTACCAACGTGACTGCTTAAAAATGAGCTGAACAGGATAATTGTTGCCTCATAGGAAGATTTTGGCAATGTTCCCTCTGTTTCTATTGTGTGAAACAATTTAAAGAGTATTGGTGTTAGTTCTTCCTTGAAAATCTTGTAGAATTCTGGGCTGAAACCATCTGTTCCTGAGCTTTTTTTGGTTGGGAGATTTTTGATGACTATTTCTGTTTCTTTAGCAGTTATAGGTCTATTGCATTTGCTTATCTGGTCTTGTTTTAATTTTGTAAGTGATATTTATCCAGAAAATTGTTCATTTCTTTTAAGTTTTCCAATTTTGTTGAGTACAAGTTTTTGAAATATGACCTGATGATTCTATGGATTTCTGTTATGTCTGTTGTTATGTCCCCCTTTTCGTTTCTGAGTTTGTTAATTTGGATGTTCTCTCTCTGCCTTTTAGTTAGTTTGGATAAAGGTTTGTCTATTTTGTTGATTTTCTCGAAGGACCAACTCTTTGTCTCATTGATTCTTTGTATCGCTTTCTTTGTTTCTATTTTGTTGATTTCAGCTCTCAACTTGATTGTTTTCTGCCATCTAGTTCTCCTTGTTGAGTTTGCTTCTTTTGTACTAGAGTTTTAACGTGTTCTATTAATTCACTAGTGTGGGATTTTTCCAGCTTCTTTATGTAGGTATTTAGTGCTACGAACTTTCCTCTTAACACTGCTTTCATCGTGTCTCATAAGTTTGGATATGTTGTGTGGTTATTTTCATTAAATTTTAGGAAGTCTTTAATTTCTTTCTTTATTTCTTCTTTGTCCCATTGATGCTTCGGGTGAGCATTGTTTAATTTCCATGTGTTTGTGGACTTTCTGGAATTAGTGTTGCTGTTGAATTTGAATTTTAAGCCATGGTGATTTGATAAGATACATGGAGTTATTCCAATATTTCCATATCTGGTGAGGTTTGTTTTGTTACCTAATATGTGGTCAATTTTTGAGATGGTTCCATTAGGTGCTAAAAATAAGATATATTCTTTTATGTTTGGATGTAATGCTCTATAGATGTCTGTTAAGTCCATTTGAGTCATAACATCTGTTAGTTCCCTTATTTCTCTGTTAATTTTCTGTCTGACTGACCTGTCCAGTGGTGAGAGTGCTGTGTTGAATTCTCCCACTATGAGTGTGTGTGGTTTAATGTGTGATTTAAGCTTTAGAAGTGTTTCTTTTACATATGAGGGTGCCTTTGTATTTGGGGCATAGATGTTCAGTATTGAGATTTTTGATGAATTTTTCTTGTGACTAATATGAAATGTCCTTCTTTGTCTCTTTTGATTGATTTTAGTTTGAAGTCTATTTTGTTAGCTACTAGGATAGCCATAGCAGCTTGCTTCTTAGGTCCATTTTATTGGAAAATGTTTCCCAACCCTTTATTCTGAGTAGACATCTGTTTTTGAGGTTGAGGTATGTTTCTTGTATGAAACAGAAGGATGGATTCTGTTTTTGTATCCAATCTTTTAGCTTGTGTCTCTTTATATGTGAGTTGAGTCCACTTATATTAAGGGTTATTAATGACCAGTGATAGCTATCTCCTGTTATTTTAGTTTTCCTTTAGGTGATGTTATTGTGTGTGTTTTTCCCTTCTTTGGGATTTGCTGCTGTGAGATCATCTATTGTCTGTGTTTTTGTGGATGTAGCCAATAGAACAACAACAACTGTAAACAATGAAGTGGAAAGGGAAAAGCCCATGAGGCCTCAATCTGTGCAAAGCCCTACAGATAGTTGGGAGAGTGAGAGAAGAGCAATAGTTTTTAATGTGACATTATATTAACTATGTATAGTCATGAATTTTAAAAGTATTTTAATAGTTTTGGATGACAGAAGACAGAGTTTCCCCAAAATAAACTCACCCATTTACCCCCTTTTAGATCATCTTTGTTATAAATCAGATTGACCAGATTGTGAGGAACTTGGCTCTTCAGGAAACACTGTCTCAAAAGCAAGAGGGAGACACAATGCTTACCTGTCAGATTTATTATAGAGAACATTAGTTAATATATGTGGAGCAAAGAACATTCTTAATACCTAAGCAATGACAAATATTAACACAAATTTCTCTGTGTGTTTTCTCTGTGATTTTTAGAAAAATATTAGATAAAATTCCTCCCCACAAAAACCTTTTTTAGAATTGGTTATTTATATCACACATTCAGAACTCAATTGCTTCCTTAGTATATTAAAACTAAAGAGTCAAGTTCTAATGAGTGAGTACATACCATAATCATCTTTCTGGGTTTGGGTTACCTCACTCAGGATAGCGTTTTCTATTTCCATCCATTTGCATGCAAAATTCAAGATGTCATTGTTTTTTACCGCTGAGTAGTATTCTAATGAGTATATAATCCACACTTTCTTGATCCATTCTTCCATTGAGGGGCACCTAGGTTGTTTCCAGG
>PVIU01020775.1:0-33223 GCA_004026605.1 Ondatra zibethicus | reverse complement strand
CTAATTTTGCTTCTGCTACTGATTATAGATCCATGTATATTAAATAAACTAATTACCTTCATTAGAGAAAGAATAAGTGCTGTTCAGATTTTGGTGTTGTGCCACCAATATAGCGCTTTACAAGATCAAGAAGTTACTGAAATCTAGTTCTATGATTAGAACTAGGCACTAGAAGAAGTGGGGAGATGAAAGACCCTGATAAATCCAGAACCCCCAGCAGGAATAGTAGAGCCAAAAATCTAGCAGGAAGAGTAGAGCCAAAAATCTAGCAGGAAGAGTAGAGCCAAAAATCTAGGTTAGCCGGTTCAGGAACTGGCTGACCACAAAGTAAGAATATTATCTTGAGAACAATCTTGAGAAACGGAGAGATACCCCCTTGTGATTATCACTGGTATTTTCGGAATTTTCCAATGGTGCCCTCCCTACCCCCTTTGGGTTGTGGTTTCTTCCCTTAAATACTCCTTCTCCCAGCTACTCAGGGTCGAACTCCTCTACCCCTGCATAGGATGTGAGTCTCGGTCCCAGCGTGCTGGTTCTTGTCAATAAACCTCGTGTGATTGCAGCAAAAAAAAAAAGAAACCAAGAAATCCATTTTATGAAGCCTTTCTTATATAAAGTCAAGTTTAATGAGAAAATTAAATAAAACAATGAAGAAGATCAAAATTTATAAACTGAAAATATGCATAATTCAATAATTAGCATCATTTTTCTGGAATTTTGAGCTTTTCTGAAAAAATGGGTTATGTAGAAATTATACCTTCAAGGATAACTTGTCTTTAAGAGAAAGATGTTCATATTTTATTATATTTATATATAATATATTTTAATTGTATATTATATAATCACATATGCAATTATATATATAAATAAAGTTTTCCAAATGTTCTTTGTATTTTAAAGATTTATTAAGTAGCAAACAAAATATTTCAGATTTTTCATTGATTCGTGTATAATTTTGACATCCTCTGTCTTTTTATAGGATTAATTTTTAACATAAAATATGCTTTACTTACCAAATAAATAGCATATTACATATACCTCAATGTCTAAGAGCACTTATATGGCCCTTCTATTACATCCATAACACTTAGAAATCTGTATTTAATACTTTCCAACTCTATGAGACTGTCTTCTGTTTCTACTACTCTGTCCCTAGTACAGCAATATTGTAGAGACTAAGACATAGCCAGCTCTAGTAACATCTTATCACCTAAACAGAACCATATCTTATCGAGCAGATTACAGAAGAATGCTTTTCTGGCTGTCTATATAATTAGCTGAATCCTCTAATAAGTAGAGTTATTAGCTAGGGTAGATTTTGGAAGTAGTGCCTTGAAGTTAAGTTGCAATATATTGCATTTATTTTTTCTTTTGAGATTATAATTTAATTACAACATTTCTCCCCATCCCTTTATTCTGCCAAACCCTCCCATATACCCCTCTCTAGCACTCTCCAAATTTATAGTTTCAGGTTTTTTTTCTAATTGTTGTTGCATCACACAATAAATAGATATTTCTAAATACAACCTGTTCAATCCATATAATGCTATCTGTATGTATGTTTTCACCATCGATCATTTAGTACTGGACAACAAATTTTTGTACTCTTCCCTAGGAAGACCAGAACTCCCATTCTCAGTTTTCCTCAACTGCCTCAATTGTTCTTTGTGTACATTTTAAGTTTTGTGAACTTTTTTCCCCATCCAGTTTTTCATGTTCATTGGTGTCATCCTTCTTCAGTTCAAATCTCACTGGTCATGTTCATGAGACTTTATGGGTATCACACTTATATTAATAGGAAACAATCTCACCGCCAACTCCCTGATCTTCTACTTCTTACAGTCCTTCATCCTTCTATTCCACAATGTTCCCTGAGCCTTAGATGTGGAATTGTTTTGTAACTGTATCCACAGGCTTAGCAATTCTGCATTTTGATTGGTTGTAGCTTTCTGTAATTGTCACATTTAGTTGCAACGAGAAATTTCCTTGATAAGAAATGAAGACTATCCTTATCCATGGATATAAGGAAAATGATGATAGATTGGATTAAGAGGCAGGTGTGCTAATGCACATCTTTCATCCTAGCACTCAGAATGCAGGGATAGTTGAGTTCGAGGCCAACCTTATCTATATAGTGAGTTCCAGAACATCAAGGACTATGCAGAGAGATGCTTTCTCAAATAAAAATGAACAAACTAACAGACCAAAAACAAAAACAAAAATAAGACTTTATTAGGGATTGTTCTGGTTTAGTCAATTATTGGTTGTAGATTCCTAATAACCATGCCTTCACTGGCACTGAGTAGTTAACTAGGTTTTCATTACCAGGGATGGTCCCCCTATTGTTTAACATGTCTTCAGACTAATTAGAGAGCTGTTGGTTATGGCCAAGGCAAGTTTGCCACTACTGTACCCTAAGGATTATTATTCCATGATGGTCATTGATGTGGTTCACATGTATCTTAGCTGGGTAGGACTGTTGTTTGTCTCCCTCCTTTAGAAGTTTGTAGGGCATATTTGGTGCCATCAAATCTAGTCCTCAGGTAGGAAGCTTTTAGGTTACCTATGACTCAGGGATCTCTGGCCCCAGTATCTGAAGTTCATGGTGCTTTAAGCAATCCACTTTTGTGTGCCAAACAAGGACAACAACAGTAGGTTCTATGTTTCAGGCGTCTCATGAAAAGCCCTGGACAACAACTCAATCTCATTCCTGGAGTTGGTGGTTTGATTAAGTGGTCTTTGACTCTTGGAGGAAGCACAGTCGCTCCAGGTGAAGAAGGTTCATGTATATTTATGCACAGATTGATGCATATTTTGTATTTTTAATAGTATGATTGCTTGTGACTTTTTATAGATATATTTGTAGTTATTTTATTTACCTCCAATGATATTCTGTAATTATCTCCTTCCCATTTCCCTGATATGATTACTTGTAACCTGCTAATACTCTCTCTATTGCTCCCTAAACCCTCTATCTTAGAAATGGTTCCATTTTACTTTCCTGATTTCTACAGTTACTATAGGCCATACACTTACATCTGATGATTTGAAACTAGGACACCCACAATTAAACAGCATGTCACATTTGTCTTTCTGGGTCTGAGTTACCTCAATCAATAAGATCTTTTCAAGTTCCATCCATTTATCTGAAAAGTTCATATCTTTTCCTTACCAGCTGAATAATATTCCATAGTGTATATGTACCACATTTATATTATCCATTCATTGATTATAGATAGTACATTTAGTTTGTTTCCATTTCTTACCCATTGTGAACTGAGCAGTGATGGACATAGTTAAGCAAGTATCTGTGAAGTAGGATGTCCAGTCCTTTGGGAATATTCCAAAGAGTATTATGTTGACTGAAGTTTCTATCCTTGATGGTCCTGCAGGCATTCTGTCCCCAAGAAACACACAAAGGTCTATATTAATCATAAACTGGTTGACCTATTAGCTCAGGCTTCTTATTAATTCTTACATCTTAAATTAGACCATAATTCCTGTCTGTGTTAGCTATGTGGCTTGGTACCTTTTATCAGTAAGGCGTTCTCATCTTTATTCCTCTGTGTCTGGCTTCCTCTGTGGCAACTGCAGGCTGACTTTTTCCTCTTCCCAAAATTCTCCTGTTCTCATTGCACTACCTATACTTCCTGCTTGGCTACTGGTCAATCAAGGTTTTATTAAAGCAATACAACTGACAAATCTTTACAGGGTGCAAGATCATTGTCCTACAGCAGTGTTACAGCTGGGTCATATAGTAGATTTATTTTTAGCTTTCTGAGAATTCTGCACAATGATTTTAGTAATATCTGCAGCAGTTTTCAAACCCATCAGCATTGAATGAGTGTTCCCTAGATGAGAATATTTCATCAACCATGTTAAAGAAAATTGAAGAAATGAAGAAAATGTAAAAATAATTTTGGTGTATGTCTTTAAACATACACTGTACAAGTTTGTAGCTCAGGTTTCTCTCCCACATGCCAATTCCCAAATAATCACTCAGTGGTTTAATATTATTTGTAATTGCTTGGGTTTATTATCAACTAGCTCTTATGTTTAAGTTAACCCATTTTTATTAATCTATGTATTACCACATGGTCATGGTATTACCACCCTGCTGGCATGTTGTTCCTTGGGCAGCTGGATGATGTCTCAAAGACTCTGCACTTCTTCTATATCGCTGCTTGGATTTTCCACTTGGGTCTATCCTGCCTTGCCATAGGCCAAAGCAACTTTATATATCAACCAATGAGAGCAACACATATTCATAGCATATAGAAAGAACATTCCACAGCACAAGTTTAATTCTTTTTTGTTCTTCAATCACAGACATCTTCTGACTTATAATAGCTTGTCTTACCTTTTTATCTCAACATGAGTAGGGTACATATCCAGTAAGGACTATACTTCCAATTTTGAATCCTGATCTATTCTAAGGCAAACGATACATAATGCATTACTCTGTAACCATACTGAAAAGAGGCCACAACCCACAATTCACAGCCATTTGCTCCTAATGAGAAACCATTATTTATCTGTAATATATTGTTTGTAAAGTAGCATTTTCAGTAAGTTAGTATACCAAGTACATTATCAATATATAAAATGGACAACTTATTAGGGGCTTATGGGGATATAACTCCATCACACATAATACTACACCTGTAATTATCAACCATTTATATATCATATATATATATATATAAACCAACAAGAATATCACTGTGATCATTCTTGAGAAGAGACTAAAATAAACAAATTAATTAAATCTAATAACTTTTAATCAAAAAACTGTATCTGAAATAGTAATTTTTTATGTTGAACTTTAATTTGTCTATGTTTTCCAGCATTTCCGACATTGCCCATTATGACTTGAAAGTATTTGCAAGAATCTTTTCTCTTTGAACCTATTTTCCTGGGGTACTAAAATTGGTTTCAAATTTTGTTATGTGATGAAATAAAATATCTGAATCATAAAGAGGAGATTCAGAGATTCTGGGGATATTGCGTGTATATAGATTGAGTACTTTACCAAATAAACATAGCCCTGAACTATGTTTCTTGAATTCCAGTGTCTGGTAAAGGATGCATAGTAGCTGAGGTAAATGAAAAGGATAATTTTGAGATTAGAGTTTTTCTCTAGACATGACTTGGGACATTATACACTGTGTTTAAATTGAAAACAAGTCTCACTATGGAAAAAAATAATATGAAAGCAGGCAAAACTTACAAAGTCTGGGTCACAGGAAACCTAAAGGAATAATTTTTATAACAATAAACTTTGATACTTTCCAAGTAACCAGAAATGCTTGGTGCAAGGGAAGACAAAATGCCTTAGGGGCTTCCTGTATACATTGAGAAATGTAATGAATGAACCACTTATAACAACAAATTTTAATAATAGTAATGAATACTCTGACTCATAATAAATCTCGCCCTTATTATCTACTATAGGAATGATAACTGGTATTTATGTCTGCTTTCTTATTCCAGCCACTTGTAGGAGAGATTGCTTCTTTAATGTCATGTTAGGAACAAGAAGGAGAATTTCAGGTATCATGTCTGATACATGAGAGGTTCTTCTAGGAGAAACAAGAATCAGGCCCTAATAGAAGACAAATGAAACTTTTATATCCATTCCATATTAAAAATAATCTAAACAATAACTACCTCTACTGCTTATGAACCAGAATGTAACATCAAAATATAATAGTTTCCATCATCAATAGAACAACTTGAAACTTTATGTAAACTGTGAGATGGTGAAGCCTCACTATTTTGAAAGTTTTCACAGTGAGATATATGGACAATAAATTATCTTCTGTAACTTTTATGAAGTGAAATCAAACTTTTTCCAGTCCTCTAAGAAGAACGAACATGAAGAGGTCCATTCTCTTTAGAAGATTCAAGTACTTCAATGCCCTCTTAATACATTATTCAGTATTCACCAAGAAAAGATTGGATTGCTTACACATCCCTTTTAAGACTCATTTATTCTGATGAACAAAGACACACCTTTAGTGCATAAATTGTTCCCTTTGTGCTATTTGTGATAAACATCACCATAGAGAAGAAACACAAAGTAATGACATTGAAATAAAAGAACCAGAGAAAAAACAGCACCCAAAATTTATATGTTGAAGGACAGTACAAACAAATGTACCTTACATTCTTCTCTAAAGATTAATAAACTTATTTATCCTTTGGCCATTGTGATGGTGGGTAAGAGTTTGTTCAAGTAGTAACTTTTAATTTATGTCCTATTGCACAAAATAAGAGAGAAAGAAAGGAAGGATGGATGTAAGGAAGGGAGGGAGGAAGAAGAGAGAATTTAGAAATCTCATTTTTATTTTACACAAGTAACATACAATATTGTACTACAAAGTTTAACCTTTGCAATCTTGATTATTTATCATGTCTTTTAATGATTTTGATTCTTAATTAACTCTCAAAATTTCTCAGAGCAGTAAGTGCATGACAGACTTCACTTTTGCACAGTGTAAAAAATGAGAATTGATCTCACATAATGTCTTGCCAGCCACTGTTTTAGAGTCATATGACATCAGTGAAATCATGTCAAACTGGAAGAGCCATGAATTTATATTTCATGAATAACTATTCAATAAATACTGGATTAAATCACCAGAATTGATTTTTACCTAGAATGATTTCAAAAATATCATCAAAGGCAAGCTTATTGAAGTTGTCACTGTTATTTCTGAGCCTTTGTTGTGCCGGGGGAACAGATGGTAAAATCAAAAGTGATTAGAGAACCAGTGGTGTGGAGGTGAGAAGGGAGTCTGGCCAGAGAGACCCATGAGAGTCTTCCCTGAGCAGTATATTAACCCATGGTGATTAGAAATCTGTACTCCTAAGTTTGATATCCTCACCACATCTGATCCATCCTGCTTGGATTTGCAAATATTTCTCATTATGCTTTTGCAATATTCTTTGATCTGTTTTAACAAATTTCCTGAAGAACATTTCATGTGATTCAAGCATTATTCCCTATTTAAAGAGACAGAAATCACTCAAGTTTTTAGAACAGTACTGTTTTTGTTATGAAGTAAGTAATTAAAGTAGTTTGAATGTTAACATTGTAATAAGTCTAAAATATTTTCTGCCTCTGGCTCTCATAGCTTAACAATTCTATATCTACTACCCTTGCCCATATAGGTATAATAATTCGTTTAATTATGCTAGAAAATTCGAGCTAATTTTGTGGTAATAATTCTTCTAAACACTTGAGAAACTAACAGTCCCTTACTTAAAAATTATATGGGCCTTCAAAAAGACTCGGTTCTCAAAAAGATAATACATGCAGAAGAGATAGGTCCTGGTGTCATTGTTGATGGGTTCTCCATCTGCCAACTTTCGCCGCCACATTCAGAGAGTCTGGTTTGATCATATTTGAATGCACTCCTTCCTAGGCCAGGAGGGATGGGGGTGGGCCTTGGACTTCCAACAAGGCAGGGCACCATGCCCTCTTTCAAGGAAGAAGGGGGAGGGAGGAGGGGTGGGGGGGTAGTGGGAGGGGACCGGGAGAAGGGGAAGAAAGGAAAAAAAATTATTTCTTTAATTATGTTCTTGAATGGAAAAAATAAAACAAAACAATGTATGGAAAAAAAATTATATGGGCCTTTTCACTTACCTTTCTTCTATATTGAAGCTAATGGTTGTATAGTTTTTAAGGTTAGCAAACACCAAAAGGAAAATTTTCAATCAAATGCTTTAATTTTATACAGTGCCTTATTTTGGGTTGCATGAAAGCATACACTAGATCATTGCTCTTTATTTTAATCAGGGTAAGTAGAGAAAAGAATAGAACATTCATGTGTACGTTTGCATACAGGTACAGAAATGCATGCAAAGCTACCTAAGTTACTTAATGACATTATTTGGTCCAATGAACCATGAATAAGTGAATGACAACTTTAAAGAAGAAGTATAATATTATGGATTACTTGTAAATACAGTACTTAAATACCAATAGTAAAGAATTTACAGGTTTCTTAATGCCTTGATTTGTACAACTCTCTAACCAGGTGTATTTTTTCCTTGTGTTGATAAGCTTCAGAATCAGCTCTCTGCTTTCAGTAAGAAATATCTACCAATAACTCCCCTATGATCAAAGTGAGGAGATAAACTGAATACATCTCAAATGTTCAAATAGATGTCTTTGAGGGGAAACTCCTGTCCTTATATTTATCTCTTGTCAGAATGGAAGTGACTATGTGAGAAGACAAATCATGCTATTTGATAAATACTTTGTTTTCAAAGTGAAAAAATTTCTCAGTTTATACATGTAGGATATAAGCACTGGTGTATATCTTTGGTTTACCAGTGAAACTTTTATGAAGTCAGAACTTTTATCTGTTTTAATGAAAGCCTAAGCCTTCTGGGGAAACTTTTATTAATTTTATTCTGAAGAAAATCTGACCAGGTTAAAGAAATCAGGTCAGGGTAAGACTTAATCCCAGTGGGAAACCTCACTTACAGTGATTTCAAATAGGAAAAAGAAATTAAGTTTTTGTTTTTATACAAATAAGCCTTCTACTATCTACATTCTAGAGCTACTTGACAATTCCATCTTTACATTTCTTTCATTCCCTAGAAATATGTTAACTGATACATGTTTAATTAATCCTTTTATTGCGACGATATTAAAATTAATTCCACCTATCAAACTGCCTGTGGAGAAAAACAGCAAAGTCACACTTTGCTAATATTGAAGTCTATTTAAATCCACATGTATCAAAAATGCCTATCCTTTATTTTGTAGATGAAAAGCATTGTAAATAATGTTTGTTCCAAGGAAGTACCACAGTTTGATTATGTTTTGCCTGTCTTTCTATATTGACAGAATATCTGGAGTTTTTACAGTATTTTTAAGGAGTTAATATGTATTAAAATATTTGATTGCTTAGAATAACAAAAACTGGTAACTGCAATAATGTATCAAATTTCTTCTGCAAGTTTGATCTTCTGTAAACTTATCAGAGACAGATTAGCAGCAGTATACTATAGAAGCCATGAATTTGTGCACTGTAGTTCTGTGTTTATTCTCACTTTCTTCCAGAATGGAAGTTGACTTCAGAGCTATCCATATTTCACTGCCCAATGACTTCTCATGGATGCAATGCGAACATTAATTAGCTGAATTCCATAAAGTGTTATAAGCTCTTTGGAGAGAGATACCCTCTGCATAATTATACTTAACTCCCATATTCTCTTATGATATAAACTATTCTGCCAGGAAATCCTTTTTAGGGATTATCACTTAAAATGAAATTTTCAATATTAAAAACAGCAAGTCTATTCACCCACTGACAGGCTAAAATACGCTATAGACAACTGCCTTTAAATAGGCAGATTTTGAACTATGGAGTCATCCATGCCTGAAAATATTAAGAAATAATGAAAATTTGTGGTAAGTTTGGAATATCAATTATTTCATTAAGTCCAAACAAAAGGGCACGTTTATTAATAGTTGCACTAATCTTTATTCTAGAAATATGTAACTTCAGGCATAAATTCTTTTATGGCTAGGCTGCGAGATTAAAGTCTACTTAATTTACTAATATGACAACAATTATTCTTTTCTGTCATTTTCAAAAAACTCGGATTGGAATTGTAGAAAGCAGAAAGAAGGAAAAGAAGACAGGAAGGAAGTAATGAAGGAAGGAAGGGAAAGGCGGAGAAAGTGGGGAGAAATAGGGACAACTTGGTTCTACCTACAGACATTACCCAGGAATTGAAAATTATTTTCTTGTGATGATTTTATGTAGCCCAGGGTTTCATGCATGCCAAAGCAATTGTTCTATTGCTTATCTACATCCTCAGTCCCAGACTGTAAATTGAAAAAAACCTCTACCTCTATACATTCTAGTACACAACTTAAGGCAAATATAAGAACACGAAAGACCTGGCAGACGCAACAGTCTAAATTTACAGATACAGCTCACAACAAATATAGGGCAAAATAACAATTCCTGGATTAAATACACAGATGATGGAAGATCTCTAATCAATAGCTTGTTCATTCTCATTAATACAGAAATTGGAATGTTTTAAGAAACACCTAAATCAACAACCTCTTTGTAGCAGTACTTTTCCAGGTCTCAAATTAGATCACAACATGAGCTACAAAAGGTTTACTTTAAAAGAATGTACACTAAGTGTATTCATCAGGGTTCCCTGGACAAAGATAACTTGTAGAATGAATATACATGTGTACACATACACACACACACACACACACACACACACACACACGGGATATAATGGGATTTGTTATAGTTGCTTATATATTACGGTCCAGCTAGTCCAATAATAGCTGTCCTCCAATAGAAGTTCTAAGAATTAACTCAGTAGTTGTTCAGTCCCTGAGGCTGGATGTCTCAGTTGGGCTTCTGTATATTCTAGAATCTCAAGGAAGTAGAATTCAATGTCAGTGAACCAATGGACTTGCCAGTGAGAATAAGAGCAAACAGGCAAAGAGCAACCTTCCTTTTTCCTATGTCCTTTATATAAGCTACCAGTAGAGGTAATTCAGATCAAATGATCTGAATTAAAACTGTGTCTTCACTCTTCAAATAAATTGATTTTTAAAAAGTTCCCTCACAGATGTATGTAGCCGGTTGGGTTTTTGTTAATTCCAGTTGTTGTCAAGTTAGCAACCAAGAACTTCCATCACACTAAAGAATGGCACATATACTGAGCATATATAATACACGATGAACACCAGGAATGTGTGTTACTGGTTTCTTTTCCATTGCTATAGATGGCATTGCTGCTTTGGTAGTCAGGTTAGTTGATTGGTGATGTTGATCTTGTCTCCAAGATCGCTGTTTTTTTACTTTCTTTATTCATCATCTGTTTCAGCATTCATCCATGCTTGGAATATTTTACAAGTTCATTACTTTTATTGTTTTGGATCCCTTCCATGCCTGCAACTCTATTGGATACTAAGGCTACTGCAGTAAATAAAAATTAGTCCTGAAGTTTAAGGAATCAATGTGCTGCTCATTGTCTTTTATTACTGATGATAGAAACTTGAAGGAGTGTTTACATTTTGGTTCATAGTGAGTCAAAATTCAGTCATTAAAATATGGATTTTTATTTAGCCACATAAATCTCTCCAACTGCATTTCTATTGACATTGTCTGTTTTCTTCCTAATTGTTATTACACAAAGCTCTACTCTCCAGTACTTTAATTTGCCTTTTGAACACTATTTTGAGTTTATTATTGTTCCTTGGCATTTGGAGTGGTAGACACTGCAAAAACAATGTTTAGAGACTAATTTATTTCTGGAAAATGACTTTAAATTTTCTGTAAATTTTCACTTGAGATGTTTCATAATATTTATTAGAGTTATAGCCATGCAAACCTAGTTGTGATCACTGTTTTACATCCTCAAGAACTTTAATACAGAGACTAATACCCATTTTATGTTGTTTACATTAGCACTTATTAGTCTTAAGAAAGTTCTAGTTCAAGTTCTTGTCCAATTTTCATTGTGCTTATGTGGTATCCTATCAGAATTACAGTTCCATAGTCAATCAATTTATGTTAAGATGCTCATCATTCATATTTATGAATGTTGTAATGATATTTGAAGTTCTCTATAATCCTCTATATGTGTTCTTATTTTTCAGAAATATAGACATTTGCTTGGAAAAAAACAGTAATCAGATGTCATGTTTACAATTGTGTCATTAGTCCCATTGGAAGGAAGAAAAAATAGTGGCAAAATTACATTTAACAAGTAAATAAGATCTTTATGTTTACCACGGATGTTGCCCTTCTGTAAAAGATGGTTAACACCTAATTGAAAAGTTGTACTGTATTAATTTTGCTTTAACCTTTAGCTAATGTGAAAATAAGGAATTATGTTGTGGAGTTCACAAAAAGGAAACTCATTTTTCTTAGTTTTCATCAATTAACATTTACTGAGTGACTGCTGGCAAGAGAAACTTAATTTGCTTTTGAACACAGAGAGTCTTTTTCAGTGTTATTCATTGCTCCCTTCTCTCCTTGCCTGCCTTCTTTCACCTCTCCCTCCTCAAAGAAAAACATTCAAAGTTATTTCTGGTTCATCACTGATAGACTGAAATGCAAATATTGCAATAAATCATACCAAATCATATAACTTTTCTCTTTTCTTTTCATTTTATTTTTCCTAATAGAAAAGTAATAAGCATCCCTTGTATAATTTAAAATCAAAACGTATACTGAAGACAAACAAAATCAATCATGATCCTGCAAATCTACAAGCATTTCTGAATATTCTTCTCTCTTGTTTTTATTGCAAGCTTTATGCTAACGCATATCCTCAAGCAATAGATTTCACTGTAGATTTCCCTTCTCATTTGTCACCAAGAGGAATACCTTTTATTACTTGCTACTCTGCAAGAAATGAATAAGTTTCAAATAAATTCAAGTTAATGACACAAACACAAACCAGCTTTGAACTTTAGGAATGTCATTCTCTCTCCAGAATCTCAAGTGATTTGAAAAACATGTTGAGAAGATAGCAATGATGCCTTCTCATATTGTCCATAACACATCATTATTAAGTGAAAAACAATTTGAAGCATCAAGAAATGCCCATGACACCTTTAAATTCTTCAACATATCCTGAGTTCACATGAGAAGAGAAAACATCTATGGGCATTTTGCCTACTTTCTTTTTGTTTCTTTAGTTCATTTGTAGTCATTCTGTCTCTTGTAAACTGAATTTTGTTTACACAGAACACACCAGCATGTTTGTAGTGGACCTGTCGCTACTGTTTTGATACTGTTGGACTAAAGCAGACAGCAGACCAGCGAATGAACGAAGCATTGCACTTTCATTGTCTTCTGTCATCCCAGAACCCCGACCAGGCTTGATGAAAGAATGAAAAAAATGACAGAGACAGGGACACACAAAATCTGGGATTCAGTGATCCTATATCTCGAATTACAAAACTACAGTGCCCTGAAAGATCAGCTTGTTTATAATATACAGTTGAACAGAGAGGAAGGGTTATTGTACAAAGCTATCCAGAAATTCAAGTTCAGCTGATCTCAATCGAAGTAGTCTTCCACCATGAACATATAGTAAGAGAAAGCTGTGGAGGACAGCCTTCGCACACACTATCAATTTTTACACTTGGACCAGAGGAAGGCTTCGCCACACCTCTGAGCCTCACCTGGGCAATGCTTAGTCACTCCCATGGGGATGACTTGACATGCCCATGCCAAATAATCTTCATTACTCAGGACTTCACATAGTCAGGGTTTCCTCTGCTCCCCAGAGACTTCCGGTTAGGTTTTAAAACCTCTCAGGTAATACACTGTGCACTGAAAGGACAATGTCAGAGACAGAAAGCTGCCAGGCAGGATTCCTGTGCTGCTGACGGTTGTAGTTTTCGGTATTTCACACTAGTCAGCCCTTTGCTTTTTCCTTACTATGTGGAATCTCAGAGTGGAAGAGCAGGTTTGTAGCATTTTTAAAATGACCAGGCTGTTGAGTTTGACCCTAGTGAATTATGAAGCGCTTGCATTATTTACTGAAGCTAGGATAGCATTATAATTCCTGTTGCTTCCCTGCCCGTTATCGTTCTTGACAAACTCTTCCATCCGGTGCTCTATTTTCCTCTGTTTGCTTCCATTTATTTTTCTGAACAACCAGCTGAGCAAAGATTTACATAACTTTTGTTTAAACAAACCCTGCACAGTTCATCCTTTCAAAAGCCAATATCACACTTTCGAGACATGGTTACATTTTGCTATTTTAGCCCTAGATTCTGTTTACTCGCTCTGTTTTGTGTGTGTGCCTGCATTCTCATCTTTTGTTAAGTCTTTTAGAGTCACATGAAAAACCAGAAACCATGGCTACTCAAAAGTCATTAATAATATGATTTTTAGCTACTGTTTCTGCTGGTAAATTCTTCGTTTCATATTATACTGTCTCCAAAGACCACAGAAAATACAGTTCGCTTATCTCTCTGCTGCAGATAATAGTTTCTGGCTTTATCCAATCCCAAGGCAGTTTGCTTACCGTCCAGGAGTCAATTTTGTCTCCATGTGACATTAGCATATTAAAAAATGGAGATTGACAAGTACAATGTTCTTATTAGGAAAGTAATCAAGGTTTAGAGGCTGTCTGTCATGAAACTTCTAGCATCTATAAATGCCAAGGGGTTCACTACTCCTGACCCAGGCACCTATTTAAGATTCTCACCCATGTAAAGGGAACTAAAATGATTAGCATACTGATAAGATTTTCCTAAAATAATCTATTATTTCAGAATTATTCTTTCACCTCTTAATTAAAATCTTTCACAAATTTTCCAGGTCTTTCCTCTGCCACTGCAAGACATTTAATTACCTATATTCCCCAACCTGCACCATATTAAATTTTTATGAAACTTTTATAGGGTAATTTATTGGAAGGACGGCCTTGAGTGTTATTATGTTCAATGAATGACTTCTTTTGACAAAGAGATTGCTAAATTATATTAAAATCTTTTTAATCCACTGTGCTTCTGCTTAGATGTCAATGTAAATTTGTACTTCAAAATTGGAAATTGGCTTGACCTTAGGAAATAATATCATATTGATTCTTCCTGCAAACAAAATATAAGTGGATTTCTCTCCAACTTCAACACTCCCCCAAGAGACTAACTGTTTTTACATCATAGACTTTGATGGTCATGAAGAAAAATGCCGTATCCTTTTCACATAAAAAACAAAATATTTTTCATTTTAATATTTAATATTTTCAAATTAATCATCACTTCTTATCCTCTGCCCCTTTAAAATTTAAGACAGAAAAGGAAGAGGAAACATAATGTTATTTGTTCTGGAGCCTTACCTATAGAATAAAAATCTCAAGATGCATATATACATACATGAGTGCTTTGCAGCATTATTCATAATGAAAAAAAGAATGAATCAAATTGAATAATTTTAATTTTCTTTCAATAGAAAAATCATTGACTAAATTTTAGAACATGTAAACATGGAATCTTAGGCATTTAAAATGTGCTAATTCTTGTCAGGCGATGGTGGCAGATGCCTTTAATCCAGGCAGTAGGGAGGCAGAGGCAGGCAAAAATCTCTGTGAGTCCAAGGCCAGTCTGATCTGTAGAGTGAGTTCCAGTACATTCAGGACTATGCAGAGAAGCCCTGTCTCAAACTAACAAACAAATAAACGAGTATGAATTTGAGATATACCTATTGGCTAACAGGCATTAATACATATAGTACTTAACAACAAAAATCAAATGCATAAAGCCATGCCTAATAAATTATGAATTACATTTCAAAATTTAATCCTGTCTCTAATATATGCATTATCTCTATACTTGTAAATGAGTTCTCCATGATTTTGTAATCATGGAAAATATCAAACTATGGAAATAATTGCAATGTTAATATTATATTTAAATTTCTATTTTATGGTTAATTGCATGTATACTTATATCTATGTCGGTTTGCATGCCTGAAGTGGCCAGACAAGGGACTTGGATACCCTTTAGCAGGAGTTAATGGTGGTTGTGAGACACCTAATGTGAGTGGTGGGAACCAAATTCAGCTCTACTGTAAGAACACTCAATTTCTGAGCTATCACTCAGTATAGGATTATTTTAACAGGGAATCTTTGATGTGGGTAGAATGGAAGAAGTGTGAGTTAAGTAAAAGAGAACAGAAAAAGGAAAGCCAGTGTATGCATATTTAAGAAGCAATTTTAAATTCTGTGTGTATGCATTTTAATAACATAAATTAAATTAAAAATAAAGTTACCAAGCATAATTAGAGACAATGATGGATGATAAATTCAGGAATGTAGCACCATCATTAGGATTTTTCACTTATTTGCAAGATTTCCAGATAGTTTTAATCACTTACCCACGTAGGAGGCAATTGTCATAATTTAGCATCTCCATTTGCAACTATTATTTCTTGCTTCCTAACATAAGGCCTTTAAAAAGTTTCTATGTACTTGATATTGTTTTTTCCAATTAAAATTAAACTTTTACTGTGATGTTTGCCAGTTACAACCCATATCGTCCCTCAGGAAGTGGGAATAATCACTAAGAACATTTGGATCTTCTGTTGTCACTTGCCATCCCTATCTGAGTTTTTCCAGTCTCTTTCTCCTCCTTACCAGCTGGTGATATTGTAAACCTGTTTTCTTAATTATTTACTATATTAATTCCATAAAATACTTACCTAGAAGAGTTTAGTGGTGATCTTCAGATTGAAAATAGTATCTAGTACATAGCAGTCACTGACTTAAGAGTATTCAAATGTACTTTTAAAATCAATACTATTATGATTCCTAGACCCATTGTCTTTTCTGCCATTTAATAGTTTTCAATATTAGTATTTTACCATAGCATCAATTTGGTTTTATAATATTCCTAGGAGGCTTTACTTGTATTATTTTATCCCAACTTGTATTTAGAAACCCTTAGATTGGGATTACCATTACCTCTGTAGCAACATCGATAATTTAATACAGTGTGTTGAGTTTGAATATCCCATTTATCTCTATTTCAGCATGTATCTACAACTCTACTCCAGTATCTTCTGAATAGACCCCTAGAAATCATTTCACTGGTATCTCCTTATAACAACAACTTCTATGTGACTTTAACAGAAGTATCACTACATTTATTCTAATTTCACTCTTTGGTTGACTTTCTATTTCTTCTAGCCTGCTTAGGTTCAAGACTACTCCCCCTTATTGTAGGACATAATTTATTGCTCAAAACTGCTTCTTTTTCCAAATTCTTTCTTAAACATAAGTCATATGCTGTGAAATTCAATATCTCTCATCTAGCAGAAAGCATCTTCGTGACCATCCACAGCTATATGTTTGCCCAGTAAATGGGATATATACATGAGATAAACATACAAGTAGTGGGAATTATACTGATAGCTGTTTTTAGTGGCACACAAGAAAAAATAATGACAGAAGACAGTTATCTACAGCCAGTGACTTCACGGTCTGTACTAAGTGGGTCTTCCCATCAGAGAATCATTCATCTGGTAGATCGGGCTGTTGAAAACTAGTTGTCAACTGCTGTACACTCTCAGTGGCCTCTGGCACCCCTCCTCCATTTCTCTTTAGGAAAGGGCAGGTCTCCCATGAGTATCAACAAAATGTGCTACATCAAGTTTTAGTAAGACTAGTCTCCTCCCATATATTAAGGCTGGTGAAGGTGACCTAATATGAGAAGTAGGGTCCCAAAAGTTAATAAAAGTAATAGACAACCCTTTCTCCCACTGTTGGGAGTCTCCCAAGAAGAGCAAGTAACACAGCAGTAACATATATGAAGGGGGCCTAAATCAGAGCCTTGAAGGCTTCCTAGTTGTTGGTTCAGTCTCTGTGAGCCCCTATGAGCCAAGATAAGTTGATTCTGTGGGTTTTCGTGTGATTCTGTGGGTTTCTCTGACTATTACAATCCTTCCTCGCTCTCTTCTGTAGGATTCCCCAAATACTGCCTATTGTTTGACTGTGGGTCTGCATCTGTTTCCATCAGTTGCTGTATGAAGCCTCTCTAATGACAATTGGACTGGGCACCAATCTGATCCCGGGAGGTGACAATTCAGGCTATGTATCTGCTATTGCAAGAAGTCTTAACTTGGGTCCTCCTTATATATTCCTGGGAGAGTCCCTTGGTCCAGATTTTTACCGGACTCCAAATGTCCCCCTTTCCAGTAGTATCTTTCAGTATTCTCCTCTTTTGTCCTCCCCCACATAACCTAATGGCTCATGTTCCCATCCTTGCCCAACCTCAGTCTACTCATGAATTCTCTTCTATTTCCCTTTCCCAGGAAATCTAGGTGATCCCCCCATGAACCCTCCTTGTGACCTAGCCTCTTGGGGTCTATGGATTGTAGCATAGCTTGCCTTTATTTTTATAGCTAATATTCACTTATGAGTGAGTACATGCCCTGTTAGTCATTCTGGGTCTGTGTTATATAAACAGAATCTGCTCATTTGTTTCCCAGCTGCTCAGACCCGAATTATCGCACAGAAAGTTATAGTAATTACAACACTCTTTGGCCACTAGTTTAAGTGTATTCTTACCTAGCTCTTACATCTTAAATTAACCCATTTCTATTAATCTGTGTATCACCACAAGACTGTGGTTTACTGGAAATGTTCCAGCAGCATCTTTCTCCTTCGGCAGCCACATGGTGTCTCACCGACTCTAACTACTCTCTATATACATATTTTGTTTGGATTTCCCATCTGGCTTTATTCTGCCCTGCCATAGGCCAAAGCAGCTTCTTTATTAACCAATGGTAATAAAACATATTCACAGCATACAGAGGGGAATCCCACATCAGGGTTACATCACTCTGAATGATTTTTCTAGTTCCTTCCATTTACTTTCAAATTTACTGGTGTCCTTGTTTTTAACACCTGACTAGTATTCCATTTTGTAGATGAATTCCTTTTAATAATCATGTCTTCTCTTTTTCTAAGTAATACAATCGTTTTTTCTAAATCTCACTGAGCTTTTTTGTTTAAAATATATTCTTTTCTCATACAATGCACCCCAAATATACTTTCTAATCTTCCCCGAACCCCCTACCTCCCATCTTCCCTGATCCACTCCAGTCCATTTTCTTCAGATAGGAACAGGCATCTAGGAGACAACACCAAATATGACAAAACAAAATACTGTAAGACAAGGCAAAAACCCTCACATTAAGAATGGAGAAGACAAGGCAGTAGAAAGAAAACTTTTCAGTTCCAAGAACAGGCAAAAGAGTCAGAAACACACAAACTACCAGTGTTCGAAGTCCCACCCAAACACCAAGCTGACAGCCCTGACATATACACAAAGGACATGGTGCAATGCTTTATACATTCCTGAGCTGAGGAACTCTAGATTCCGGCTATTGTGAATGAAATCACCATTGACCTAGTTGAGCAAGTGTCTTTGTGGTAGGATGGAGCATCCTTTGGGTATATGTCCATGAGTGAAATATCTGAAACATGACTTAGATTGATTCCCAGTTTCTGAGGAACCACCAGAGTGATTTCCATAATGACTATATAAGATAGTATTGCCACCAAAAAAAGGCAATGTTCTCCTTTGCTCCACATTCTCCCCTGTAAGAACTTAATTTGTGTCATTGATCATAGCTATTATGACATGTGTAAGATGGAATCTAAGAGTTGTTTTGATTTGCATTTCCCTGGTGGTTAAAGATTTTGAACATTTCTTTATTTCTCATCAATTTGAGATTCTTCTGTTGGGAATTATGGACCCCATTTTAAACTGGATTATTTGGTATTTTGATATCTAGTTTCTTGAGTTCTTTATATATTTTGAAAATCAGCCCACTGTCAGATGTGGGTTTGATGATCTTTTCACATTCTTCAGGCTGCCATTTTGTTCTACTGATGGTGTCCATTGCCTTACAGAATCTTTTCAGTTTTATGAGGTCCAATTTATTAATTGTTTATTTTAGTGCCTGCACTATAAATATTCTGGTCAGAACATTGAATCCTGTGCCAATAACTTCAAGACTATTTCCTACTTCTCTTCTATCAGATACAGTTTGTCTGGTTTTACGTTAAGGTCTTTGATTCACTTGGACTTGAATTTTGTGCAGGGTGATAAATCTGAATCTATTAGCATTCTTATATATGCAGACATTCAATTTCAGCAGCATCATTTGTTGAAGATGCTTTCTTTTTCTGGTGTGTATTTCTGGTTTCTTTATCAAAAAACCAGGTGTCTATGTGTGTAAGTTTATATTTGAGACTTTAATTCAATTTTATTAATCAATGTGTGCATTTTTATGTCAACAGCATGAAGAATTTATTATATAGCTCTGTAGTACAACCTGAAATTTGGAATAGTGGGAACTTTAGCAGTTCTTTTATTATCCAGGATGGCTTTAGCTGTCCTGTGTTTATTTCCTATATGAAGGTAAGAATTATCCTTTCAAGTTCTATAAAGAATTGTGTTGGAATTTTGATGGGGCTTGTGCTACATCTGCAGACTGTTGTTAGTAAGATGTAAATCTTATGTAAACCCTACTGATCCATGGAGAGAGGATATCTTTCCATTTCCTAATATCTTCTTGAATTTCTTTCTCCAAAGACTTGAAGTTCCTGTAATACAGGTCATTCACTTGGTTAGTTAAGAGTTACCCTAAGATATTTTATATTATTTGAGGTTATTGTGAAAGATGTTGTTTTCCTGATCCCTCAGTACATTTGTCATTTGTATATAGGAGAGCTACTGATTTTTTTGGTTGTTGTTAATCTCATGTCCAGCTATTTTGCTGAAAGATTTTGTCAGCTATAGGAGTTCCTCGGCGGGATTTTTAGGCTCAGTTACATATACTATCCTATCATCTGCAAATAATGATATTTTGACTTCTTCCTTTCCAGTATACAAACCCTTATCTACTTCTGTTGTCTTATTGTTCCAAGTAAAATTTCAAGTACTATTTTGTATATATATACATATTGTATACATACATATAAATGCATACACACACACACACACACACACACACACAGAGAGAGAGAGAGAGAGAGAGAGAGAGAGAGAGAGAAGGCAACCTTCTCTTGTTCCTGATTTTAATGGAATTACTTTGCATTTTTCTCCACTTAATTTGATGATGGTTATAGGCTTGCTGTAAATTGCCTTTTAGATTTATGTATGTCCCTTGTATCCTTAATCTTTCTATTACTTTTATCATGAAGGGATTTTGTATTTTATCAAAGCATTTTCTACATCTAATGAGATTATCATGTGTTTTTTTCCTTTGAGTTTGTTTGTATGGTTCAAATGGGAAAATGAAATCAAAATGTTGGGTAGGTTTTTAAGAGCACTGGCTTCTGCTCTTTCAGGGAACCTGGGTTTGATTCCCAGCACCCACATGGTAGCTCACAACTGTCTGTAACTCCTCTTTTAGTAATCTACCTCCCTCTTCTTACTTCCATGGGAGCCAGGCACATATGTCATGCACAAACTTACATAGAGGCAAAAATAAATAAATACAATTTAAAAACCTAAAATAAAAACAAAGCTTTTAAAATGAAATTAAAATGCAAGAAATGGGCATTTACATTGGGTAATGTTCAGTGCTTAAATTTTGTAAATGAATAAAATGAAGATAATGTGACTTGTTCTGTATCACATAAATGACAAATTGTGTGTCATCTGAACTTTGCATTGAATCCATCAATTTCTAATCTATGACAAATAAACTGATAAAGTGTTATTTATTCTGATAATATGTAGAGTATACTATTTTATGTTAGGCAGTATATATCAGCTTTTCAAAAATAAATTTTCAAATGTATCCAGGAACATAAATAGGTGTGGGTTACTAATGAAATCTGTTTCAAATTTATTATGTGTTGTGGTAATATTATTTTCCCATCATCTATTTTTTGGTTTTGTTCTTGAGTAAAGAGCATTGAAATACAAAGATCAGACTATTCAATATGATTATCATCTTCTTTTGTGCCAATAAAATTACTTTAAGAAACAAACGAGAGCAATGATCAGCTAAATCTTTTCACCAACTGTTCACGTAAGCAATTGCCCTTAATACTCATGAAAACAAATAAAGGTCTCAATTGCTTCAGATGTCTTACTGAGTACTCTAATTTACATAAATATTTGTCATGTAATAGCTCAATTGCAAATATCATTTGAAATATGTTCAGCACCTAGGCACATAGGGAATAGGTCCTGATACATGGATAGAGATGATGTCCCTTTCATACACATTTCACACACATCCATATATGCACTCCCCATTCTGTCAGTTCATGCTATTCAAATCCTTTCTTTGTGCACTTTTTCCACAGGAATATGCACATCAACATTGTAATTATAGTGTAATTTTGTGCCCCATTAAATTTGTCTTTAAATATTTCTGGAAAGACACTTCAGTGGTTATATGCAGATAAATCTGAAAAGACAGACTAGTATATGTTAAAAAAAAATAAATGATCAGCAGTTTTTCTACCCAGACGTTGCTTTTTAAAGCAGGTTTAATCTTTTCTTCTAACCCTTTAATGACATTTTAGGATGTTTTCCTAGTACCTAGAACAGAATTGAACAAATAATTTTGCATTTTATTGTATATATGATCAATATTGCTTTTATAAATTATGTTATTTTTTGTTGTTTTTTGGGTTTTTTTTCCATTCAAAATTTTATACTTCCTCCCCTTCTGCCATTCCCCTCCAGCTCCCCCACTAACCCTCCTCCCTCCCCCTCCATCCTTAAGAGAGGGAAGGGTACCCTGCCCTGTGGGAAATTCAAGGCCCTCCCTGCTTCATTCCAGCCTAGGAAGGTATGTATCCAAATAGACTAGGGTCCAAAAAAGGCAATATATGCAGAAGAGACAGGTCCCAGTGCCATTATCAATGGCTTCTCAGTCTGCCCCCAATGGCAGCCACATTCAGAGAGTCCGGTTTGATCACATGTTCGTTCAGTCTCAGTCCAGCTGGATTTGGTGAGCTCCCATCAGATCAGGCACAGTGTCTCATTGGGTGGACCAACCCCTCAAAGTCCTGACTTCCTTGTTCATCTTCTCCCTCTTTCTGCTCTTCAATTGAACCTAGGGAGCTCAGTCCATTCCTCTGATGTGGATGTGAGTCTCTGTCTCTATCTCGATCTATCAGACGAAATTTCTATGGTGATATTCAAGATAATCATCAGTGTGACTATGGGACAAGGCCAGTTCAGGCCCCCTCTCCTCTGCTGCCCAAGGACCTAGCTGGGGACATCCCCGTGGACACCTGGGATCCCTTCTAGAGCCAAGTCTCTTGCCAACCCTAAAATGGCTCCCTTAATGTAGATATCTTCTTCCCTGCTCCAATATCCACTCTTCCTCCATCTCCACCCTCCCACTCCCGCAAGCTCTCCCCAGAAAGTGTGGAATATATACACATTAGAGTACTACTCAGCGGTAAAAAAACAATGACATCTTAAATTTTGCATGCAAATGGATGGAAATAGAAGACACTATCCTTAGTGAGACAACCCAGACCCAAAAAGATGAATGTGGTATGTACTCATTCATTAGTGGACTCTAGCCATAAACAAAGGACATTAAGCCTATAGTTCACATACCTAGAGAAGCCTAATAGCAAGGTGAACCCAAAAGAAAAACATATATAGAGCCTCCTGGAAATTGGAAGCAAACAAGATCGCTGGGCAAAACTGGGAGCACGGGGATGAGGGTACGGATGGGGGATGGGGTTGGGGGAAGGGGAGAGTGGGAAGGAAAAGGGAGAAGGGAAGGACTGGGGAAATTATGTTATTTATACATTCTTTATTTTAAATACAGTATAATAAAATTCCAAATATGACTGAAAATAATTAGCCAAGTTATTTGGATTTTTACAAAAATTTGATCATTTCTGGAACCATGTTGTACATATGCTGTTATATTAAATTAATTTCATTCAAGCCTCCTTTATCCTCAAAGTGAGTCAGCCTATTATCATTTTCCTTCAACTTCTTTATAATCAATCTTATTAAGCAAGTTTTTGTTAAACAAAATAGTGAACCTTGCCGACAAATTTTTGTTGTATTTTACTTATGTATATCAAAAATGTAGTGCTAAAATGTTAATAATTTCTGTAAATTAAAATGTAGATTCCATTTAAAATACAAATATAAGAGCTCTGCCAATTTAATGTGCATCTAGATATGCTAAAAGAGAAATTATAAATATTTTTATAAATGGTGATTTTCATAGTTTTTCAACAGATTCTTTTCTTTGCTTAAGATTGTTTATTTTATTGATTTAATTGAGCTTCACTTTTTTTCTGCTCCACTCTCTGCCTCTCCTCTCCCCCTTCAGCCCTCCCCCAAGGTCCCCATGCTCCCAATTTACTTAGATCTTGTCTTTTTCTACTTCCCATGTAGATTAGATCTATGTAAGATTTCTTAGCGTCCTCATTCTTTTCTAAGTTCTCTGGGATTGTGATTTCTGGTCTGGTTTTCTTTGCTTTATGTTTCAAAACCACCTATGAGTGAGTAAATGTGATAATTGTCTTTTTGTGTCTGGGTCACCTCACTCAAAATGATGTTTTCTAGATCCATCCATTTTCCTGGAAATTTCAAGATGTCGTTATTTTTTCTGCTGTGTAGTACTCCATTGTGTAAATATACCACATTTTCCTCATCCATTCTTCAGTCAAGGGGCATTTAGGTTGTTTCCAGGTTCTGGCTATGACAAACAATGCTGCTATGAACATAGTTGAGCACATGTCCTTGTGACACGATTGAGCATCCTTTGGATATATACCCAAAAGTGGTATTACTGGGTCTTGAGGAAGGTTGTTTCCTAATTTCCTGAGAAATTGCCACACTGACATCCAAAGGGGTTGTACCAGCTTGCATTCCCACCAGCAGTGCAGGAGTGTTCCCTTTATCTCACAACCTCTCCAGCATAAGTTGTCATCAGTATTTTTGCTCTAGGCCATTCTTACAGGTGTAAGATGGAATTGCAGAGTTGTTTTGATTTGCATTTCTCTGATGACTAAGGATGTTGAACATTTCCTTAAGTGTCTTTCAGCCATGTCTTACTGGGGCTAAAACACAGGCCTTCATTCATAGTAGGCCAGTGTTCTACCACTTTCTTATATGTTTCTAAGTATTAATAAATCATTACTATGTACAAAGAACTTTACACCATCATTCAGAAGCTTGGTACCTAAATATCAAGGATTCAACTAAATTATTTTTATTTACTAAGGTAAAACGATCAAAGACAAATGATTGGTAGTTATTTTTCTCTTCTGAACTTTTGAGATTGAATTTCATGAATTTTTAAGTATAACTGTAATGTATTGATTCTTTTTTATTTATTTTGTTTTGGCACCCTAACCAATGTTATCCCTACCCGCATTCCTTCCAGTCCCTCTCTCCTGTTCCCTCCCCAACCACTCCTCCTCTTTCTCTCCAGAGAAGGGCAGGCTTCCCTTGTTTATCAAATGAGCTATGGTAGAACAAGCTGTAGTGAGAGTAGGCACCTCCTTTCCTATTAAGGCAAGATGAGGCAACCTGGTAGGAGAGAACGGTCTCAAAAGGCAGGTAAGAGAGTCAGAGACAGTTCCTGCTCTCAATCTTTGGAGTCTCATGGGAAGTACAAGCTACACCACTGTAACAAATGTGCAGAGGAACTGGATCAGTCTCATGCAAACTCTCTGGTTGGCAGTTGAATATCAGCCACTATGAGCCCAGGTTAGTTGATTCTGTGAATTTTCTTGTGATTTTCTTGAACCCTCTTTCTCCCACAATATTTCTTCCCTCTCTTCCATAGGATTCCTGAAACTCTGCCTTAGCTTTTGCTGTGGGTCTTTGCATCTGTTTTAATCAGCTGATGGAGGAAGTCTCTCTGATGACAATTGGGCTAGGTACCAATCTATGAGTATAACAGAGTATCATTAGGGATCATATCATTGACTTTTTCCAGTCGTGTTTGGTTATAGTCTAGGTCCCTAGGCTATTGTACCACTGGGTCCTGGCCCTCAGGGTGAGCTCCCGGTCACGGTATGAGTTTCAAACTGGGACAGTCAACTCCACATTGGCTGGTCCCTCCCACTATTTCTGCACCACTTTTACTACAGCACAGGTTATAGGCAGGGCAAACTGTAGGTTGAATGGTTTCTGACTGGGTTGATGTTCCAAAACCTCCACTGGAATTCTTTCCTCGTTATGAGAGATGACTGATACATGCCCCGTATCTGTCATGGCTAGGAGTCTTAGTTAGGGTCATCCTCTTAGATTGCTTGGACTTTCCATTATACTCGGTGTCTAGCTAGTCCCAGAGATGTTCCCAGTTTCCAGTTGTCTCTCCCAGTAAATTCTCCCTCCTTCCTTCCTGCACCTGATCCCTTCTGTTCCCATCCCAACAAGAACCACCCCCATTCCCATCCACTAATGAAGTCTATTCTATTTTACTTTCATAGTGAGATTCATGTTTCCATCCTTGAGTCCTCCTTGACTTTGTGTGTGGATTGTAGCACGGTTATCCTTTACTTTGCAGCTAATATCCACTTATAAGTGAGTACGTACCATGTTTGTTTATCTGTGTCTGGGTTAACTTACTCAGAATGATCTTTTCTAGTTCTATCCATTTGCCAGCAAACTTCACAATGTCATTGTTTTTAACAGTTGAGTATTATTCCATTGTGTAAAAGTACTACATTTTCTTTATCCATTCTTCAGTTGGGTGGAATCTAGGTTATTTCCAGTTTCTGGCTCATATGGGTAAAGCTGCTGTGAACATAGTTTATCAAGTGTCCTCCTGGTATTATGGAGTGTATTTTGGGTATATGCCCAAGAGTGATATAGCTGGGTCTTGTGGTAGATTGATTTCCAATTGTCTTAAAAACTGGCATATTGATTTCCAAAGTGGCTGTACAAGACAATCTTATTGGGGCCATTGTGTTAGAATGACTCAAATAGAGCATAGGGAAAGACTATATACCTGGTATTTTACTCTGAAGAAAAAGATAAAATATCTTGTTTGGGTAAGGATATATTCATTTAATATCCAAGTAAATATAGCACTTTTCTTCAATTTGAAAATTATGAAAGAAAACAAAAAGAATTTTGAAAATTTACATTATTTCATAGTGATCACCTTTAAAGTTTTTCTAGATATTCATCTATTTGGTTTTAACATGCCTTTCTCCTTAATTAGTTTTAGATTTCATCAATGTATTTATTTAGTCTGTAGAAGGGTCTTAGATAACACTATGAGCATGTGGAAGTCACAAGACTCTTTATAGGTGTTAGTTCTCTCCTCTTACTATGAGGTTTCCTCTGGTTTACCTCTTGTTGTCAGGCTTGGCAAAAAGCATCTTTACTTACTGAGTCATCTCATTGACCCCTTAACATACCTTTCTTTTATTTCTTTTCTACATGCATTTTCAACTCTCCTACAATATTAGTCTCTATTGTCCTATTCTCTTTCAAAGCAAACATAGTGTTACAATGAAAAATACATAAAATAATCAGATCATCGTTCACTGTTAGAAAACTTCAAATTCTTTCAAATAGTGGGCACAATGATGCAGTCATATAGTCCTTTCTTTTTAAGCGCTAAGAGACGTTTTATGTTGTAGGACGCTGCTTGTTTGTTCCCAGCTGCTCAACCCTGAAATAATCACACAGAAACCATATTATTTGCAATACTGTTTGGCGAATAGCTTAAGCATATTTTTAGATAACTCATATCTTAAATTAATTCATCTCCATTAATTTGTGTATCGCCACGAGGCATGAGGCTGTGACTTACCAGGTAAAGTTCCAGCATCTGTCTCTGGTGGGGCTACATGGCTTCCTGCTTTTTATTGGGCAAAGTAATTTTGGGGATGTTTATGGAGACCTTTCAGGGGTCTTGGTGCATCAAACCACAATAGCCTGGAAATGAATCCACAGGTTCTCAACCTCTGTGGAAGCAAAGGAAGAACCTCTTTTCAAAAGTAGCATATTTTTAGACCCAAATTTTGAAGACAAGATACCTTTAAAGTATATATGCTGGTTGTTTATATCCTTCACAGTCAACAAATTTAATGAAAACACAATAATATACATAATCTAGACAGTGTATATTCCATCTTAACATGGCTTATTTTTCTTACTCTATTACTTTTTTACAAATTTAATATTTATTTTATTATCTTTACTCCTTTAATCTATGACTGTCTGTACTCTTTTTTATATTACATTTACTTTTATTATCTGAAAAATAATTCAAGTCATTGTATGTTGTTCACACTGCAGAGGAGTACAAGTTAAAATTCAGGGGCACATGCTCCCTTTTAGAAACAAGATGTCATACAAACAAAATTTAGCTGCCTCTGTGTTGTCTGTGTTAATGACTATTTGTTTGCACCTTGTTCAGTCATCCAGAAATGCCATTTAGCAGGAAAAGATGGATAGTGATAGCAGTGAGTTTTTTTCCATTTTTTAAAACTCAGATGGCATTTGGCCACTCCAACATCAGCATAGTTCTTCTAAGACCATTGGCAGCAATGTTAGACAGGATTGTGTAAGTTCTCTCATTTCTCTGGAACATAACTGCTCTGAGACAAGAGATTTTCAGCTCATTTAGAGCAGTTAGGTACTCCTGTAAAAATCCCTCACCTATTTTAGGCTTCATTTCCCCTGTACAGTTTTGCCTTTTCCAGACTGATGAACATTTCCCTTGACAGAACCGACAAATTAAAGGAACTAAATGACTCTGCTTTCAGTGTCATGCCTAACCCTAACATTCCTCCTTCTGCCCCAATCAGTGAACCTTTGTCTTTCTAGTTCCTAGTTCTTTTGGCTCTATGTGGAAGTAAAAGGGTCCTGATGCTGTCTTTGATGTTATCACAAACCTCAATTCATAGCTTGACTTTTCTTGAGTTTCTGACACTGCATTGTTCTTTTAATATTTGTCCTTGGTCATGTGTTTCTTAATTAATCCCAGGTTCCTAGCCTTTTAGAGTCTGGGGTAATTTGGGGGTCACATGTAAAGTGGTGTGACTCTAATTAGATTACAATGGTTGTTTTATATTTATGATTTTCACCAATATATTGTCAAATTTTGATTTTTAAAACCCTGTCAGGATAATTTATCTATCTTATCCTTTAGAGTTTAAGCTCATGGGATCACCACATTTTTCCTTTTTTAATCTAATCAAAATTCCTTAACTCCCCTGTTGGAAGAAGACTGCTCATTCATTTCCTGGGCCCCCAGACTCCCGAAATAATCACACAGAAACTATATTATTTGTAATACTGTTTGGCCAATAGCTTAAACATATGTTTAGCTAGCCATTATATCCTAAACTAACCCATCTCCATTAACCTGTATATGGCCACATGAGTGTGGCTTATGGGCAAGTTTCCATCAAGCATCTGTCTTCAGCAGGGCTACATGGCTTCTCACTAACTCTGCCTAATTTCTCCTCCTCTATCTGCTTAGAACTCCCGCCTTGCCTTATTCTGCTAAGCCATTGTCCAAAACAGATTTATTCATTAACCTATAAAAGCAACACATAGACAAAAGAACTTCCCATACCACACCCCAGGCAGGCAAACAATAGTTTTTGTTGCTGTTGTGTATTACAGATTGCCCAATTTCATCATTGTGTATAGGGATAAAAGGACAAATGATAAATCACCTCTGTAGATTCATCAAGTCTGTCTCAAGTATCCTGAAAAGGCTTCATAGCCCTTTTTAATTCTTGATATAAATAACTGAGGTCTGACTTTTAGCCTACTGTATAAAGCCTATACTGTATAAATTAAGAGAGGAAATACTTAAATTCATTGTATCTTTTAACATAGCTATAGTAGTATGTTAAGTTGTTGAAAGGGATATTGTAATCATTTATTAATTGAAGTAAAAATACATATGAAAAGAAACATTTATTTGGGAAGAGCTCAAAAGCTTGTTTTTATATGGAATTTGAACTTAATCCATTTAGTTCATGATTCAATCTGTGAAATATTCATATCCTGACATACAATGTTTTATTTACTTACATGTCATTGGAAATATATACATTGTTTTTCAAGACTACTTTTCTTCTTTCTGGGTGAAGTATCATGGGTTTGAAGTAATTGTTACAGGCTAGAGTTTTGTAGATATAATTATAGTGGCCAAATAAGGTAGAATGGAAATATGGCCACAAAACTGGTAAATCATAAATATTAAGCATGAAATCTGGCAACTTTTGGGAGTTGGTTTAGATTAGGAAACCAACATCTCAGTCAAAAACAGAACATTTATATAATCTCAAAAAAGGTGCCTCATACTCCTTCCAGCCAATCTATACTCCCTACAAGCACATTATATATCTTATTTCTAGTGGCACAAATTTGTTTTGTCTGTAATTCATATAAATGGAATCATTTAGCATGTACTACTTTGATAATCATATAGTTTTTGAAATTCTTCCATATTTTACATAAAATGGTAACATTCATTTAGATGACTGATTAATATTTCATATATGAGTATTCTACTATTTCTGTTCTCCTTTTGAAGAATATTTGCATTGTCTTCAGATAAGCATACATAAAAAATGTATGTAAAAGACTTTTGTAGGATTTATTTTCATTTATTTTTTAATAAATGGTTATAAGTATTATCACCGAATTAACTATTTCATTGTGTAATACAATATAATGTCTATTGGGCTAGCAAATTGACTTAGAGGAGAATGATGTTTACTACCAGGATTGATTACCTGATTTGATCCCTGAAAACCATATGTTGAAAGGGGTGAACCAATTGATACCTGAAAGTGTCCTCTGACCTCTGACTTGTGTAATATGTCATGTCTGCCATCTCTATAAATAATTACATACAGAAATGACTATAAATGATAAGATATTGTCAAGCAGTTTTCTAAAGTGGTTGTGGCTGTTTATAATGCTCCACAGGGCTCTATTTACTTTCTAACCTTTTCAAGATTTGATCTGGTCAGTGATTTGCATTTCACAATTTTACAGACTATGAAAGAATATTTTGTAGTTTTAATTTATATTGTTCCCCAACCTGCCACTATTAATCATCATTTCTTCTGCCATTCGACAACCATATACAGATTATCTGTCCAAGATTGTACCTTACTTATTGCTTGATGAAAGTTATAAGACTTTGAATTCACTTTAGCAAGCTGGAATTTGAGGCTGAGAAGGAGTTTTCTTGTTTTGATTTTATTTGTTTTCCTAAGTTTATTGAAATACAGTGTTCCTTTTCTGGAAAAGTATATTGGCTTCTTAGAAACACTGTTGTCATAGCATCTTTATCAGAAGTATGAATTGTTTAAGTTTTTCACTTTCTTTGACCAGCTGTTAACAACAGTTATTTTATAGCCATCAGCAATGATCTTTCTGTCATTTAGAAGAGCACTACAGGTTTAAAAATATAGAGGTGATTTTAATAGTGATTTTTATCACATGTATTATCAATATGTACAGTATCTGTACATTCAATAAAAACAATTGGTTCATTCACATAGATATTTAATTTAAAAACCATTAACACAAACATATTAGAAAACTTGAGTATAATTATAAGCTTCAAATTGGAACCATAGATATTAGATATTATAGATTTGGGGAAAAAATACCACAAAGTAAATCCAGTCTGTGTTGCAGTAGAATTTTGTGAAAATAAACAGGTAAGTATTTGTTCATATGAAAGCATTTGTGATGTGTCCTTCATTTACCCATTTAAGAAATTATTTCTGTGTACCACCATGTACCAGGCACATGGCTGGTAGAGTAGGCACCGAAGTGACAGAAACAGTTACTTTCTGCTTCCATGGAGCTCCTTGTCTAGTGCACTGGGTGTAACAATTATAACAGTAGAAATTTGTATTCGCATGTATTGGATGACAAAGAATGGGTAAAGATGTTAGGAATGACCAGAGTGTCCACATTGCATGTGTAGAAGCATGCATGTAGAATTGGAAACTCACTTTCATATGCCTGAAAACATTTTCTACAGAGTTGATGTAAAATTCCGAATGTTATTTCTGTTATTTCAGTTTTACTAGGCAATGAAATAAGCATTCTTTTTGTTCATCTATTTGGAAGATTAATCTAGAAAGATTATATATAATATTGTAGGAATAAAAAATTTGAGAGGAAACAGTTTGGAGGATATATCTCTAAATGCCCAGAGTGTGTAAAAATTTTGTGAAAATGGGACCAACTGTGCAAGAACTGTAGGATTATCAATAATACAAACAGTAGCCAGAGGAAAAGCAAGTGCAGAGTTCAAACATATGATTCAGTAGTTTCTAGATAGGTAAGTGAGAAAATTCATATGTCATTCAAATAAGTCAATAAAAAATCATTTTCAAGAGGGATGTTAATATTGGCTTGAAAATATTTCATTTGATGCTTTACTTAAATAGAAAGATTTGTAATGCTGAGTGTTACCTTGGGAGGAACACATTGCTAGAACTAAAGCCTTAGGAAATGATTCCATTACATAGTTGTTTCTTTTCCTTTCCACAAATAAGATTGAAAAGGAAGGCAATTCGGTTCCAGTTCATTTTCACCTCTGTAGTTATTGCTGGACATTTAGGTATTCACAGGGATAAGTGAGACTGTTCTGACACTGTATTTTCTTAAGTCCTCTGTCATTTCACTCTACTGGATTCATTTGGTTTGGATGAGGTTCACAATCACGCATACTGTTGACATTTTAGGATATGATAATAGCAGAGAAAGAATCAATCCTTGTGCCTGATGCTTTGGGTTTCCAGGGTGTATGCCCAGGCAACAATTGCTGCTATCTTTGCCTTTTCTCATTAGCTTCTAAAAAACACAGGAATGGAAACATACAATAGATAATGAGTTAGAAATTAAAAAACCCAACAGCAGCAATTAGAATTTGAATTAAAATGAGCTTGCATTTAATGGCTTTATAACTTTGGAGAGGTATAAAAGATCTATATCACCATGATGCCCAATTTGTGCTTAGATGCATAGTGTTAATTTGCCTTGGAGCTTTTCTAACCTAAACTGAATGCTTAAAATCAATGTATAGGCGTTAAACATACAGACCGGTCCTATAAAACTTTTCTATCTAATTTCTGGGTCTTTCCACCTCCGAGGTCTTGGGAAATTATTCCTTTCCTTGATAACTGATTTGTGAAAAAAATAAGGTTCTGATAGAATTCAATTGACTTTAATGTTGCTTTTCTATATTAGGGTATACTATGATTCCCAAAATTTACTTTGAACCTTTTACAAATTAGAAACCACCCTAATGTCTGGTGATATCATATCATGTTCATTCTCTATGCATCAAATCTGTTTTATATCAATTACTGAGCTGAACACTGTTTAATACTGCATTACAAAGGAAATGCTAAACAAACTGTCCTCAAGGTATTTACAATAACAGTTGAAACAACTTCTTTGTTTCTTATCCTAATTTCATGCTAAACTTTCTCTGTCTCTCTCTGTCTCTCTCTGTCTCTCTCTGTCTCTCTCTCTCTCTCACACACACACACAGAGAGAGAGAGAGAGAGAGAGAGAGAGAGAGAGAGAGGGAGAGACAGAGAGACAGAGAGAATTGTAATTATGCACTTGCACACACAAGTTACTGATAAATGTAGCTTTCAAAAAAAAATCCACAGTTGTATTATCTACTTGGGTGCTGCGCTGTCCTGCATTATATTTAGGTTGTTGATC